>JAVSCE010000085.1:0-91793 GCA_032199065.1 Smutsia gigantea
TATCCAGATGCATGGCATTCCCCAGAGTGAGGGCGCTTCTCCTCCAGGTCTGTTCTCTCCATGCCTAGGTACTGCTGGGATGAGTCCAACGTGGGCATGCTAATATCATCACCCCTGAGAAGAGATAGACAATGTAGGGACCAGAACACTGGCTGGCAAAGAGATACCTTATCTCAAGGCTCTGTCATGTGTTCACTGCATGACCTGGGACAGGTATTCATCTCTCTGAGCTTTCAGTTCCTTTGTTCCAATGGAGAGGGAGGGGAGGTGTATAGGGGAAAGTGGGGCTTCAGGTGTCGGGAACCGGCAGTCCGGCCAGCACCTGGCCTGCGACTGCTGGCAAAGGGTTCAAGGTGTGTATATATGTGAGGGAAGAAGGGGAGCGAGAAGGGGGGCCTCAGAGGTGACATTCAGCCTGTGAGCCTTTTCCCGGGGTGCCATAAATGACCCCAATTTCCCAGTTCCTACAGGAAGAGGAAGATCTTAGCAAAGCCATGTCTCAGGATGGTGCTTCTCAATTCCAAGAAGTCATTCGACAAGAGCTAGAACTATCTGTGAAGAAGGAACTAGAAAAAATACTCACCACAGCACCATCCCATGAGTTTGAGCACACCAAAAAAGACCCTGATGGATTTCAGAAGCTATTTCATAGGTTTTTGCAAGAAAAGGGACCTTCTGTGGACTGGGGAAAAATCCAGAGACCTCCAGAAGATTTGATTCAACCCTATGAAAAAATAAAGGCCAGGGGTTTACCTGATAATATATCTTCCGTGTTGAACAAGCTGGTGGTAGTGAAACTCAGTGGCGGTCTGGGTATCAGCATGGGCTGCAAAGGCCCCAAAAGCCTGATTGGTGTGAGGAATGAGACTACTTTTTTTGGATCTGACCATTCAGCAAATTGAAGGTTTGAACAAAACCTACAATACAGATGTTCCTCTTGTTCTAATGAACTCTTTTAACACAGATGAGGATACAAAAAAAATACTACAGAAGTACAGTCATTGGATGTGAAAATCTACACTTTTAATCAAAGCAGGTACCCAAGGTTTAATAAAGAATCTTCAGGCAAAGGATGTAGCATACTCGGGAAAATACAGAAGACTGGTACCCTCCAGGTCATGGTGATATTTATACCAGTTTCTACAACTCTGGTTTGCTTGATACTTTTATAGGAGAAGGCAAAGAGTGTATTTTTGTGTCTAACATAGATAATCTGGGTGCTACAGTGGATCGTTATATTTTTAATCATCTAATGAACCCACCCAATGGAAAACCCTGTGAATTTGTCATAGAAGTCACAAACAAAACACGTGCAGATGTAAAGGGTGAGACACTCACTCAGTATGAAGGCAAATTGAGACTGGTGGAAATTGCTCAAGTGTCAAAAGCACATGTTGATGAGTTCAAGTCTGTATCAAAATTCAAAATATTTAACACAAACAACTCGTGGATCTCTCTTGCAGCAGTTAAAAGACTGCAAGAGCAGAATGCTATTGACATGGAAATCATTGTGAATCCAAAGACTGGATGGAGGCCTGAACGTCATTCAGTTAGAAACTGCAGTAGGGGCTGCCATTAAAAGTTTTGAGAACTGTCTAGGTATTAATGTTCCTAGGAGCCATTTCCTGCCTGTCAAGACCACATGAGATCTTTTGCTTGTGATGTCAGACCTCTATAGCCTTAATGCAGGATCTTTGACAATGAGTGAGACGCGGGAATTTTCTACTGTGCCCTTGGTTAAGTTAGGCAGTTCTTTTACAAAGGTTCAGGATTATCTAAGGAGATTTGAAAGTATACCAGATATGCTTGAATTGGATCACCTCACAGTTTCAGTAGATGTGACATTTGGCAAGAATGTTTCATTAAAGGGAGCAGTTATCATCGTTGCAAATCATGGTGACCCAATTGACATCCCACCTGGAGCAGTATTAGAGAACAAGATTTATCCGGAAACCTTCGTAACTTGGACCACTGAAATGAAAAATACTGTGTACACTTAATACTAATCATGGGCTAAACAGTTTCTTACAGTGAAATGTTTTTTAGGATTCTGAAGTAGGCAGGCACTTTATTATGTTACTGTACCCTGCAGTGTTAATTTTTAAAGTAGTTTTCTGCAGTAAGCTTTTAGCTTAAGAAAAGCACCGATGGAAGCAATACTTTTCTTTTTTGAAGAGAATCCTGAAAGGTAGTTTGTCTAAAGTGCAATATTGTTTAATCTCAAAACTGGGGCTGCTCTGCTGGAAAAGCTTTTAATGGAGGCCTCAACAATGAGGGTCACTTTGAATTGTGATTTCAAAAATAAAGCTGTGAAGCAAAAAAAATAAAATAAATACAAGATACCTGTCCTGCCTACTTCACATATAAGAACGCAAATCATAGCTGCCCCACAGATATTAAAGTAGTATCTCTGTGACTGTCCTGTTCTTCCCACCCCCCGCTTCCAAATTGGATGATATTCTCCCCAACTGCCTTAGTCTACTGGGCTGCCGTAACAGAACACCATAGACTGGGTGGTGTATAAGCAACAGACATTTATTTCACGGTTCCAGAGGTTAGACAGCCCAAGGTGAAGGCGCTGACAGATGCAGCGTCTACTGGGGCCTGCTTCTGGTCCATAGACAACAAACTTCTCTCTACTGATCTGGGGTTAGAGGTGAAAGAACTGTGTAGGTCTCCTTTATAAGGGGACTGATCCCATTCATGAGGGCTCCACCCTCATGGCCATATCACCTCCCAAAGGCCCTGCTTCCAAATGCTGTCACACTGGGATTAGTTTTTGATATGCGCATTTGAGGGCTGAGGGCACATTCACTCTGTAATAGCACTGACTCTGCCCCTTGTGTGTCTCAGGGGATGCCTCTCCCTTACCCTCTTCTGTGACAGTGCCTCATGTTCTTGTCTTTAACCAATCACACTTTCTAAATCCTTTGAGGGCAAGGCAAGGCTGTAGGTCTTTCTTGCAAGGCCTGTTCTGTTCTCAAGCACTGCTTTTTAGTTGTACTTGAGCTGAATTAAATTGAACAAAAATCTCTTAAGAACAAGAAGGATGACGATTTCATTAACCGCACTAACAGTGGTGATAATAGCAAATATTTACTGAATGCTTATTTTTGTACCAGGTACTGTGTTAAGCACTTTAAACGGCATCTTCTCAAATCCTTACAGCCATACTGTGTGGGACGGTGTATACCCTCTAGTTCACATGTGAGGAGACTGGGGCTCAAAGAGGTTAAATGGCCTGCCCATAGCTAGTCAGTGAGGATTGGAACCCTGGCTTCTGGCTGGGGAGCTCTTTCCCTTAACTCTGGAAGCTCTTCTACTTCTGTCCATCTCAGGAGAGAGGGATTGTTATTCAGTGGCAGTGTCATGCAGTAGAATTGGGCTGGGAAGGGACCTTGTTGATTGTCTGGTTGGACCTCCTGGAATTACATAAGAAGGAAGCAAGTTCCTTGCAGCAGTCAAGTGATCTGCTCAAGGTCCTCCAGCTATTTAGTAATGATTAACTTCCCCTTTGATCAACTCTTAGGGACATTATTAAATATCTTGTACACCTTTAATGAAATCTGCTTTATTTGATCATCCAGAATTGTTCCATTATTTCAGATCTCTGAACTGAGTATTTTGAAATTCTAGCCCATCCTTAGATGCTGGTGGGTGAAATTATAGGTCATTGATGTGGAGTGACACTGCCACCTAGTGGATAGTTTTTTTTAATCACTGTATTCTTAAAAGACTAAAAAAAGCTTGCTTTAAAGGCTTCTGCAAAAGTCAGTTCAGGCATTGGGTGTATTTTGGAGAGTGAAATGAATGATTGGCTTTCATGGATCTTACAGGAGAATGTCTCTTTTCTAAGAAGCACAGAATCTTGGTTGGTGGGTCACAGACAAGCTGGTAGACTTATAGCTTTTCAAATAACAGGCAGGGAAACTGTCTCAAGTGACCTGTTGGGTGGGTTGGTATAACTCCGGGGAGAAGAAATCCCAGGGCAAGAAGCCTCTAAAACCAAAATCAGTCAAAGGGAGAAATAAAGTTTAAAACCCATTTATTGCTTACAAACTGCAGTCTGGGGCCATCTCTTTCCTGCTCTGGCAGAAGCAAGCAAGACCTCCCCCTGACCTCTCAGGTTAAGATAAGCCCTCAGTAATTACCCACTGATTTGGAAATGAACTACAGCTCTCCACCCCTGAGAAATGCCTGTTGATATGCAGATACACTTAAAGCCAGGCAAGATATTCTGGAAATACTACAATTTTACTCACAGTTGGAATCCTGGCTTATGATTTCATTGCAGAGAGAGTCTAAAAATGTGACAAATTCTATGGCCCAGATGAGCGGGAGCACTGGCAGGGGAAACATACCCTTCCACGTGGGATTTTTCTTCTTGTTCCCTTGCAAGTGCATTGAATTATACATTTCTTCCGAGTGCTGGGTCACTGATGGCCATGGTGAGATCGTGCATTCTTCAAGGATCTGTTGAATGCTTACTATGGGCCAGGCACTGTTCTGGGAACTGAGATAGAAAAGTGAAAAATGAGGCAAGATCAAACAGCCACCCATTATTCACTCTATTACACACACAAAATAAAACCATCGGAACCCCACTGCCCAGGCTTTCCCTTGAAACCACAAAACACACATTCCCCACTCACTTTCTTTCTCATCCAACAGTATTGCCTATGTTTCAAGGTACAATTAATTCTATTTTAAAATCGCTTTGCCTACGGTCAAGAGATAGGCAAATAATTTGCATGGGTGTATCCAGACAGCACACCTAGGTCAGAATCTTAAATACTTTGCTCTCCTTGACTTTATATTCCAGTAAGCAGTACATCAGAAAAGAAGGGAATAAAAAGGAATTTCACATAACAATAGGGAAATAAATAGGTAGAGACTCCCTGGGGTGTAACCCATCTTATCTATCTAAAATAATGTGGTCAGTGAAGGCTTCTTTAAACAGGTAACATTTGAATCGCAAATGGAAGGATGAGAAGGAAAGTGGAAAGCCAGGACAGTGTTCTTTAAATTGTGCATGTCATACAATAGGAATACTGGCTCATGAAATAGAGTAGGCTAGGACAGAAATAAAACTGTGAGTGTACTGCCCTTAATCACAAATGTATGTTTATTGGGTCATAATGCTGTCTTGCCGATGGGTTTCAGCCCTGGGCAAGTTCACTATGGATTCAGTGAGACCAAAGAATGACAATGGAATGTTCTTGGGGTGAAAGGATTTATGCCCAACTTTATTCTCACAGTGGCAGGTCAATCACTAGAATCCCGTCCACTCAGAGAGAGTCTGCATGCAGCAAGCCAGTCTCTGCCTCTGGGCCTCTCTGCCCCCATAACTGTCTCAGTGTCTGTCCTTGGTGCTGCCACCACTCCAGTCTCTGCTCTCCTGCAGCCGTGCCACTGTGTCGCCCAGAGCACTGAGCGGAGCTCTTTATATAAAATCAGTAACAACGTATTGCCCACACGTGTGCAGTGAGCAAGCTGACCAGGGTCAGGTGAGAATCCTGGACATAGGAACCTGTACTTTATCCACAGATGCAAAATGCATTTCTTACTGCACATTGAAGTTTTAAACTGAATATCTAGGAGAGGAGGCTGTTAGGCAGAAGGAACACCAAGTCGGGTTCCATGGCAAGAGTGAGCATGGAGTGTTAGAGGGCAGGAGGAGGTCTGAGTAGCTGGAGCACAGTGACAGTGGGTTCAGGCAGGAGGTCGGGCGGTCATGGAGGTCTAGCAGATCATGGTAGAGGCCAGGGGAGGGCACTGAAGGGGTTTTGAGGACATCTGATTTAGATCTGAAAGAAGCATTTTGGCTGCCTGGTGCAGACTGCATTCAGGAGTAGGGGAGAGAATGAAAGCAAAGAGCTTGGCTAGGAGAGGAGGGCAAGCGCCCAGGGTCGTGTGGCTTAGGGGAGGGGCGGGGACTGGCGCTCCTCTGCTCCGAAGTGCCTGGGGATGATAAGCCAGCGTGCGTAGAATGCTTTCTGGTCTCCAAATTGTTCACATTCTTTAGCTCATTGTGGATAAAATGAAGGTTCCTGTGGCTAGGATTCTCACCTGGCCCTGGTCGGCTAGCTCACTACACACATGTGGGCAATGTGTTGTTATTGACTGTATAAAGAGCCCTGCCCAGTGCTCTGGGCGACACGGTGGTACAGCTACAAGGCTGCAGGAGAGCCGAGGACACAGGCCCAGAGGGTAGCCGTGTGGGCAGAGAGGCCCAGAGGACCGCTGTGCGGGCAGAGAGGCCCAGAGGCAGGGACGGGCTTGCTGCATGCAGACTTGCTCTGAGTGAATGGGATTCTGGTGATTGACTTGCCACCGTGGAAATAAAGTTGGGTATAAACCCTTTCACTCCAAGAATGTTCCATTGTTATTTTTTAGTTTCATTGAATCCATAGTGAACTTGCCTGGGGTTGAAACCCATTGGCAAGACACCCTTCATTTTGGTTTTATTTAGCAGTTGGCTTCTGTGTTATTAATACTTAACTGCCCTGGAAAGAAATTGCTAGCAGGACACTTGAATGAATTCTTTTGGGCTGTTTCATAGCGCCTTGCACTTTCCTAGTTTATAATCTCCTGTTTATTTACATGATTATTTGATATCTCTTTTCTTCACTATGATGTCGGCTCCCTGATGGCTGAATGAATGAATGATTTACCAACTCCTTAGGATGTCAGGGTGGCAGTACTATTTTTGGTATAATGGCAGGAAAGACAGGTCCCACGTTTCTTTTGCAGGCATCTTGAAAAAAGGAACACTAGCAACATTTATTTGTGAGGTGTGCTGTAGAATGGTTTCTAACTGCTTGATCTCTGAAGAAAACCATTTTGTTTCTTAATAATGTGATATTCGTTTGTATTTTTAAAAATTCGCTTTTGTGTTTGGCACTGATAGGCGCTTTCAGGGTAGTCATTGCTCGGGAAGAAGCTGACACAGCCACAGCGCGGCAGGCGAGGAGCCTTGCAGGGACAGGGAGACCCTCGCCCGCACAGGCTCTTGCTGCTCCACAGCACTCCTTTTCTCCCTGGATTCTAGGTGCCACCTTCGTGGTCTAACTGTACTTCCGCGTGGGCCTTTCCAGGCCCCCCACACCTGTACCGCGGGCAAAGTGAGGTTCTCAGGGAGCAAGGTAGTCCTCTGCGTGGGGTAAGCTGACAGTTTATCCTTCTTGCCAAGGAAGTATGTGGGGCTTGTGTGAAAATATGTGGGACTTTCCTGAGGTCCCGTGCTCTCTCATGCTCGTTTGGTTCATTAGGAAGGATGGGATGAAGAGAGCGCTGCAGATTTTCTTTCATGTTCCTCTTTAAAAATCTGTCTTTTGTGGAACCCAGGTCCGCTCCAGGGTGCGGGAGGAGGTATGGCCTAGTGGTTCCAGGCCGAGCCGCCAGGACAGAAACCCCAGCTCTGCCCTCAGGTACCAGCTGGTCAGGTTCCTTAATGTTAGCAGGCTTCATTTTCCTCCTGTAAGTTAGAGGTAAAGACAGTAACTTCTTTTTAGGAATTTAATGAGGATTGAATGACTAAAAATAAGGATTGAATGAGGTAATGTGTGTACACCTATAGGCATGATGCTTGCTAGGAAGTTAAGTGCTCGACTAACCATTATCATTATTCTTCTGTTTCACATTGCTTGATATATTTTTTGAAAATTGCAGGCAGTTTTTCCTGGCCTGCTTACTGAATGTTCTCCTTGGGTAGTGACTTGGGTTTTCTCTTAAATCCTGTCTTGTCTGTAGGCAGACAGCCAAGTGGACTTGGTCCGGCAGCATTTCTATGAAGTATCCCTGGAGTACGTCTTCAAGGTGCAGGAAGTCCAGGAAAGGAAGATGTTTGAGTTCGTGGAGCCTGTAAGTAGAAGCTCAGGGTTGAATGGCGCACCCGTGCTCCCGTCCTCACCCCTCCACTCCACCTCCCCGGACACAGATGCTCTGAGTTGTTGATGAGGAAGGGAGCCAGCCCTGCTGCTGGGCCTCTTGGGAAGTATCAGTGCTTTTCAGTCTGGCTGCCCCAGGTTCTCCCGGTAGCTGTTCTGAGCAAGCGCAGAGAGGGCGGGCACATTCAGCGGGAGCCGCTTCCTCTGTCGCCTGCGGTGTGCGTTTGGCTTGCAGGTGGAAGCTGTGGGGGCAGGGCAGGGGAGGAGTTTTCATCTTGCTTGCCAGACAAGAGTGGTTATACCTTAACCTTCCTCCCCTCACCCGCTTTCTCTGTCCCTGAACCCAAATGTAGTAGCTTAAGGAAATAGGGCAATGTACATGATGCCTTTCTCTTTTGGCCTCCTGAGTTCCAAGTCCCTCTCACCCCATTCATGCATTAAAAGATTCTTTATAAACTGATTTTTCACTGTAGGTTTGTCATACCCAAGTGGCACAGAGAGTCCGGTGAATGGACCGTGTCGGGGTCTGGACTTGGTCAGTGAGTCTCATGGGGCAGGAAGGGTGCAGTGCGGGAGCAAGTCTGTCTGTAGCGAGGCTGCCACAGCAGCTTCATGCTCTGCCCGCCACTGGGACACCCGTGACACACCATGAGAGCATAGGGGCCTCAGCTGAGAACTCTTGCACACCTTGCATTTTTTAGCCAGAATGCAGCCTCCGATTTAGACCCAAGCTTGGGGCCTCTATAGAAATAAGATTTTTATCTACCTAGATTTAAGGAGGAATGATTTTCTTAAGCAAATAAGAATAAAGCTCTAAGAAACTGAAAGAAAATGAACACTCTTTCGTGTTTTGTGCCCATTTCTAATTTATAAACTTTTGGGGTGCTTTTAGGCATGTAAGACTTGCTAACAGTTTTATGACTCCAGCTGGATGTGGACTCTGATGTTTACATCTTTTACTGTACTGGAGCTGTGATTTTGGGATTCTACTCCAGCCACTTCACCTGGCAAATTCTTTAAAGTCCTCAATTACCTCAGTCTTCTTATCTGAATAGTGGAAACTTCAGAGCCAGCTTCCTGGCTAGCAGTGGTCTCTGTCCCAGTCTCAGGTCAAAGTCCCCATCTTTCTGCAGCATCCTTGAAGTGGGAGAAACCATCTGTCAGAAGGAAGCCAGTGGATTTCTCTGCTTGGGGCACAGAGGTATACAGCCAGTCTTTCAATCAAAGGTTTACTGAAGACTGCTTCCAGTGGTCAGGGCAGGAATTCAAATGCTGTCATAGAATTGGCCTTTGGCATTTGTACTTGCTTTAATTGGAATATCTAGAGGAAAAAAAACCCAGTGTGGTTCCAAACATCTTATGTACACATTTATATGTACATTTATTAAAATTATTCTATAACTACCTGATTTTGATGAGTTGCATTTTTCTTGGCTTATCCTACTTTTCTGAGGTGAGTTTTGTTGTTCATTTGATCTCTCCTCAGTGGGTGTTCCTAGTGAGTCAGGTATCATATCTGCTGATGGGCAACAAAGAAAACCTCATACACCAATAGCCCTCTATTTCCCACATGTCTGGGGGTCCATCTGGTCTGAGCTGGGTTCAGATGGCTGACTGCTGCTCTGGGCGGTGTTCCTCCTCCTCCTTCCTTTATTTTCTCTTTCTTCCTCCCCTTCCTCTTTCTTTTTTTCTTTTATTGATTCATTCATTCATTCATTTATTTGTTTTAAAAAAAATCTATGAAGATTTACCCTTCTATTTCCTGGCATTCTGTTGTATATCAGTGCCTTGAGTTTTTGAGAGGCAGTATAGCATCATTGTTAAAGGCTCTAGAGCCAAACTACCTAGATTTAAATCTCAGCTCAGCCCTTTTCTAGCTGTGTGTTCTTGGGGAAGTTATTTATTTCTCTGAGCTTCAGCCTCCTCATCTGCAAAATGGGTATAATGCTACCTACCATAAAAAAAGTTAGGATTAACTGAGTTTATCCATGTGAGATGCTGAGACTAGAGTTAAAACCTAATTAGCACCCAGTTATTATATAATTGCCAAGTAGCACCCAGTTAACAACGATTTTTTATTCTGAGGTGGAGAAATATATCAGCTTTGGCCTCCAGGGTCTCCTCAAATAAGCCAAATGAGTCAATTCAATATTAACAGGGCCTACCCATTTTAATCTAAATGCACTTATTGACTGAATACTGTAGGAAATGCTGAAGACCCAGCTGCTGTGTCTGAATTGCTCAGAGCCTCACTGAGGAGGCAAAACGTGTAGAGAGGTAGCCAAGGTAGCCAGCGTTGCAGGGCCAGGTGGATGACGTGTGAAAGTGCCCGAGGGATTTAAAGAGTAGAAAACCACTGTGGGTTGCAGATGTTTTTCAGGATGTACAGTGAGGCACGTGGAAAACTAATGAAAAAAGTTTCTGGTCTCATGTTAGAATGAAGAGAAGGCACTAGGAACCAGCCTAGAGTTAAATGAGTCAGGTCAGAGGCTGGACATAGGATTCAGATATTTAACCTTACGTATATAGAAGTTCTCATTTCTGAACACACCAGTTTAGAGGCAAGTCGGTGGCTTCAGGAGGTGTGAATAGGGAGAAAAATTTCATACAGTGGAAACACTACTGACTAGATCAGTGGTTCTCAAAGTCTTAGACTACAAATTCTCAGGCTCTACCCCAGACCTGAAATTTGGGGTGGGGCCCTGAAAACTGTATTTTAGTAACTCCAGGTGATTCTGTTGCAGATTAAAGTTTGAGCCACTGGCCTAGATTGACATTGAAATAACACTAATGATATTAGCTGAAACTGTCAGGTACTAATTAGTGCTCTGCCTTCATTGCATCATCCAGTCATTACAGTATCTCTGAGGGTAGGTACTATTTATGTGTTTGTTTTCAGATGGAGAAATGGAAGCACTTTTATTTACTTCTCCGAGGTCACATCTAGTAAGAGGCAGAACTAGAATGGTCTCGTTCTTAATCTCTAGGAAACAGCATTTTATTGGCTACAGGTGGAAAGGAAACAAGCAAGAAATCCGTTGAAATTGCTGGAGTGGCTATTAATATTTTGAGTTGGTTACAGTCAAGGGAATCTTCCAACTATTCAAGGAACCTTCATGCACATTGACTGTGTTCATTTGTTTCTTAGAAAGTAACTTCAAGTACCAGGATGTTACTGACCTTCAGAAAAAGAAACAAGATTTTTGTGTTCCAGAGAATTAAAATAAGACTTCTAGGATCTAAACCATATATTTTTTTGTGCCCTGGAAGCCCTTATTTTCTTGTTGAGGTACTAAATGTTTTGGAGATTTGAATTGCAGATAATGACATACTGGCTTCATGAAGGTGAAGCCATGTTCTGTCTGTTCCCTGAGTTTTCTTAAGATTGCTTGGGGCTCCAGAGAATTCACTCTCCATGTTCAACAGGCACTGCATCCTCTGACTTTCACCTCCTGACTATGTCTTGGTGTCCTGCCTGCCTGTTCTTTCTCAGGCTTCTGCTCCATTGCAAGTCTTCATTCTTTCCCTTGGTCTGTTGTGCCCTGTACTGGGCCTCCCCCTTCTCCAGTCTGGCCTGGTCCCTGCCACCACAGTGCATCCTCTAACACATCAGTCTGGTTCTATCTCTTGCTGAACAGCTCCTGCTGGTACTGTCATACTAAGCCTATTCATAGATGCTCTGGGTCTTTATCAGGGCCCAGGGCATAGGAGGTAGCATTATAATCCTCCTGTGAGAGATGGGTTAAAGGGAGTCACATGGCTGGCGTTGCCCAGCTTTTCATCTCTCTACTATCTGTGCTTCTCTTGGTCATGTGAATGAGTGATTCTCCATTGCTGTGTTCATTTACTAGGGCTCCTGTAACAAAGTACCACACACTGAATGTGTGAGGACAACGGAAATACGTTGCTTCATAGTTGTAGAGGCTACGAGCCCAGGATCAGGGTGTGAGCAGGGCCATGCTTCCTCTGAAGCCTGTAGGGAAACTGTCCTCCCTTTCTTCTGAGCCTCTGGGGATTTGCTGGCATTATTGGGAGCTTCTTGCTTCATCTGTGCGTCACTCTATCCTTTGTCTTTGCATGGTTGTCTTCCCTCTGTGTTTCTCCATGTCCATATTTCTCCTTTTTTATAAGGACACTAGTCATTTTAGATTAGGGCCTAATGGCCTTGTTTTAACTTGATTACCTTTGTAAAGTCCCCATTTCCAAATAAAATTGCATTCTGAGCTACCGGGGATTAGGACTTAAACATTTTTGGGGGCAGGGTAGAGACACAGTTCAGCCCTTAACAGGGTTGTAGCTCTGTTGTTGTGTGAATGAAACAACCTCAATGTATCAGGTAGCTCAGAACGATGCAGTCAGCACTAAGTTAAGCAGTTACCTTTTTGGCTTTTTAAAAAATGAATTATATCTGTGTTGTCAGCTAGGAAACTGGAATAGGTTTTTCTTGCAGTTATCCTTTGGGGAAAGCAAGGATGAGGAGGAAGGCAAAGGGAGGTGGGGAAGGTCTGTCTTTGGTATTTTTTTTTGTTCTGCTGTGATTTTTGTGTCCCTGACTATTCAGGGAGGAACCTGGGCGGATGTGCTGACTTATATGATAACCAAGGTGAGGCGACAGCATGCACGCCCCCAGTGTGTGTGAGCGGTAGCATTTCTTTGAGGCAGACAGATGCTTCCATTCCCGGAGTCCTTCTGTGGGCCCCGTCAAGTCCACTGAGGGGGACTTTCACTTCCCACGGGGACAGGTTCAAAGTTTCGTACAGTGTGTGAAGAGGGGATGACAGGAGGTGAGGGAGGGCAGGAAAGGTGATTTGAGGGGAGAAGGAAGATAATAGTATCTGAGGAATAATTTCCCATGATAAGAAAAATGAACAGCCAGGCATGACACTACAGGAAGTAAAGGCCAAAATAAATATTAGTAACTCCTTCGGAACACTTTTGTGCAGGCCTGGGTGGTATCTTAGCAAGCTATTTAAGAATATTTAATTACCCTGGGCAACAGACTTTACATGCAGATAAATCTGAGTTAACAGGAGGAATGACCTTAGAATTAGCTGCTTATCTTCTGTGTTATTCTCCAGAAGAGGATGGTTTGGTGCTTTGGAGAAGTGCTGGGGCATAGTGTTCAAGGACAGCAAGTAGGGAAGAGATAAGAATAACTTTCATTTTGAACACTGATACTAGGTTGGGCATAAGAGCCTCTTCTCTATTACCAGAGCCATGTAGATGGAAAAGCGTGAGCTTTCATCTCAAAGTATTTTATGTAGAGTAAATCCGAACGCTTTGGTTATCTTTGAAGAAAAGAGTTAGTTTTTGGTGATTCTGTGTGGCTTACTACCCGTCCATTGATTTATGTTAGTAATCTATATGTGGTGCTACTAGTTGTTTTTTATGGCCAGGGGACTGACTGTGCAATGTCCTCTTCTGCACCTTCCGTGAGGATCTAAGCAAGTGGATGCTCTGGGGATGATAGCAGCGGAAAGTCAAGGTACCATATTATTATAAGCTGGATTTTGTCTGGCTTTTCAGTGCAGAATCTTTGGTACGCTGGCTGGGCACATGGCTTAGCCCAGACTGTTTTCCCCTCTACGCAGAGCAGCACACAGCTCGGTGCTCACCACTCCTGCCACAAGCAAGGTGGGAGAGCAGCGGGGGTGGTACGAGTCCCTTTCACCATCAGTAGTAGGGCTGCCTCTCAGAAAAGGAGAGTTTGGTGAAAAAAAGTGAGATTATGTTTAATAAGTATAGGTATGTCCATTTAGGGACCGGAAGATTAAAAACAATAATATGAAGTAAAGCAACTATGTCTTGATGTAATGTGTAGAGGCAGGTCTGGGAGTCAGAGTGGACCACTCAGAAAATGTGAGTTGGCATTGAAAAGTTCAAGTTGGAGTGGGGATGGTCCCCAAGTGCAGTAGAACTGAGTTTGTGGTAGAGGTGAGGTTCGGGTTCTTCCAAACCTTTTTCATACTTTTGTAACAACCCTTTCTTCAGTTGACAGTCGGAACTGAGGGAAGATGTGTGGTCATTGGGAAGGGGACAGGAGAGCCTGACAACAGTGGGGTTCGCACATAGGCTCTAAGAGGAAAGACCGCAGGAATGGCTGTTTGGCCTGGAGGAGCGAAGGCTGGCAGGGGCTCCGGGTGGGATGTTAGTCGGCCTGAGGACATGAAGTCATGCTTTGAGAATTGTGGGGAACAGATGTTTTTGCTCTTCACTAGACAAGACTAAATGATGAATGGGCTTATTACGTTTTAGCCCCAGGGGATTTTAAATGAGAATTTAGGGGAATCATCATTAACTGAAAGTATGGGAACGTGGGACTATTTTTAATAAGGGCACCCACATTGTTTGCTTTTAGATATTTAGGGAAAACACAGAAATATGCTTGAGTTGAAGTCTGATACGGATGATTTCCTTTGATTTGACTTTGCCTGTTAGACTGCAGACTCAAGACGTAGCAGCTTCCTTTTTTACCTTCCTCGTTGGTCATCAACATAGCCACACCTTCTGTGTAATAACCTGATACTACACATGTTCTGGAAGGACATTAGTTGGAGCTCCAGTCTTCAATTTCTGAAAAAAAAAGATTTTCTTAGGAGGTGGTGAGGCTCACAGGGTAAGAGTTTAGTCTTGGTGCCAAGGAGACCTTGTTTCGAATCCTGCCTGCCACTCACTGTGTGTTTGGGGGCAAGTAACTTAACCTGTCTGAATCTGTAGCCTAGTATTGAAATGGAGACAATAGTAGTGCCTATCTCCTAGGCTGTGAGTGATCAGTGAGCCAGGGCATGCAACGATACAGTGCCTGGCGTACAAGGAGTGTGCAGTAAGCGATAGCCATTATTACTTTGGGCTAGCCTTTCAGACTGAGGTTGGGAATGCAGAGACGGTTACATAATAGCTCTAACCTGCTTGTGTGAACTCTGTCCTTCCTTCATTACAGCTACTGGCATTCTTGCAAGGACTCTTCACTTTCTATCACCACGGTTATGAGCTGGCCAAGGATTTCGGCGACTTTAAGACCCAGCTGACCATTAGCATACAGAACGTGAGTGGCAAAGGGACAGGCATCCTTTCCCTGGTTAAGAAAGAGGAAAAACGAAGTGTGGGTCTGGTGCTGCAGAGAGATCCCTTGTTTGCATTGGAATGCAGATGAAGAGGATAGGTCTTGATTGGGTTAAAAGGGCAACTGGGGGCAGGCATTTATGGGTGCTCGTGGCTCCAGGTTAGAACATCATCCTCTTCTCCATCATTTCAAAGCACTATTTATGTTCACGGAAGTGCTACTGCTGATTGTTTTAAATCTGTAGCACCAGAGGCAGGATTTCCTTTGGCACAGAAGGCCCTGCCCAGCCCTTGCCTAGCCACTGAGGGCCCCAGAGTGTGTGTTCAGGGGTGGGGGTGGGGCGCACATGCTGGCCTCCAGCTCCAGGGATGGGCTCTTGTTCAGCTCTTAATAAGGTGGACAGGAAGTCTAGGTCAATATGATTTGCTCCCAGTCGCTTTTCCCGAATTTCAAACAGCAGGACCTTTTCATGTCCAGAATCTGGCTTGGGTCTCTCGTCACCAGTTACTAAGCTTGAACCCCCTTCTTCGTTGTGTGACTGGGCCATGTTGTCTTTGTCTCTGGATCATCCTGCTTTAGAAAAGAAACCCAAGAGCATCCTCATGGGTTTGCATGGCTTTTAGAAGCCTGGAGCTTGCCCTGATGGTTCTGTGTGTCATCTTAGAGAGCAGGGACTGGCAGAGTCTGGGACAAAGCACGGCTTCTCCCGAGGCCGCTTTCCCAGAATGCAGACTCTGAAGTGGGGACTCACGTGTAGCAGGTTTGCAGGAGCAGGGCTGGCAGCGGGGCCTGCAGGGGCACTGTACCTGGGGGCCTGGGAACTGGGATGGGCCTTCCGAGTGGCCTGAACCTAAGCAAGGGGGCCAGGCTTTTGGCCCCTCCCCTCTTGACCCCAGCCTTGATCAGTCTTGGGGTGCCCGCCGCCCTGGGGAAAGGCCTTGAGTGAAGTCGCTGCCATTGAGGTGGGAATCCTGAGCAGGACAGGGAACATTCCCTGCAACTCGAAAAATGGCTCCCTAGGTCCTGAAGGGAAGCTGGGCGGGGGGACCACCGGAGTCAGAACCCCCTCAGGCGCTTGCTTAAAAGGTACACTTCTGGGTCCAGAGACAAATTAATCTTTAGGGGCGAGGCCTGGACATAGGCATGTTCTCCACATTCCCCAGGTGATTTGGATGGTCTGTAGAGTTTGAGTCATTCTGTTGCAGGACCTTCAGGCCAAGGTATACTTCTTGAAAGTGAATGTTCGCCTAATTCCTAGATGGCTGAAGGTTCCTTATCTGGTTTGAGACCTAAAGACTCCGTAGGTGGATGTTCTGAATTGTTTGAGATGGAAACCGTCTTTCATGTCTTTGATTTGAATAATACTCCTTTCACTGTAGACAAGAAATCGCTTTGAGGGCACCAGGTCAGAAGCGGAATCACTGATGAGAAAGATGAAGGAGAACCCCCTTGATCACAAGACCATCAGCCCCTACACCATGGAGGGGTACCTGTATGTCCAGGAGAAGCGTAAGTGCCAGCAGCCCCCGCAGCTCTGGGATACTCATGCCTTGGGTACTGCGTGTGGCCCAGAGTAGCGTTCTGTAGGCACAGGTATGGGGGAATGAGAGCAATTCACAGTTCAGGTTCTCAAGGAAAGACGCTGTGCACAAGGTCTGTCTGCCTTCAGTGATGCGTTCTGTTTTCTTTGTGATTAGGAAGTCCCTTAGGAACCTGGAATTCACTGAGCTCTGTGGTAGGGTTCTTTCCTGGCATCACTCTGCTCGTGAGGTGCCTATGCCCTTAGTGTAGCTTTCTATCCCATTCTCTTGGCATGGAAACCTTGGCACGGTCTTGCATATGAGACTTTATTGTCTGTCAGCAACCATGTCCTTCTGTGGACTTACTATTTAGTGATTTTATTTTCTCTTGAGCCTTGTTTCAACAAGGCCAAACAATGTGACTTAGGTCCTTTCCCTCTTCTCTTCAATGCCTGTTATTCCAACACTTAAATTTCATGAAAAGTGGAAATGAGCTCACTCTGACAGCCAGGAAGAAAATCCATTGCCCTGCTAGTATGATGTCAAGGAAAGAAGTGCCAGGTGCTATTAACCTAGAGGCTCCAGTGATGACTCAAGAATTCTTCCCTAGGCCTGGGGGCAGGCTTTGTGATGGGCTGGGCTATGACGGCAGCACTTCTAGACTGATTTCATGCAATGCCTGGGATAAAAGAAAATGCATGTTTTTTTCTTTACTCCTCCTAATCTCCTACCCCTGCTTTCTAGATTGGACACCTCACTGCTCCCATATTTTTGCTGGTTTTGTGTTCCTTCGCTGCCCTGTTGATTTAGGGTTATGTCTTTACTTCTAGAAGCTAATGTCTTTACTTCTAGAAGCATCCTGATGGAACAGAACACTTGGTTTTCAGTGATTACTATTTTGTGATCACTCAGAAATTGGCGTGGGCTTACCGTTGTTTCCTGGTGACACTGGGGGCAGCGGTGGAGGTGAGGGTTGGAGCCACTGGCTGTCATGAGGGTTTTCTATCCCTTGTTCTTACAGTGATGAGCTCGTCGAGGCCTGTAAGGACTGGAAGCTGTTTAGCTGTGCACTTCCTGTGACTTAAATGGTGATGCCTCTTTGCCCCATGAGAAGGTCCATCCCAGAAAGTTTAAGGTCAACCTGAAAATATACATTTTTAGAACTGTAAAAATATAGTTCAGTGTCCACTAATACTTACTTTATAAATATGGTTCACTTACATATGAAATCTGCACTCTCACATTACAGGGTACCATTTCATTGAAATACTTCATGTGCTCTTTCCCCATTAATGCCTTGACTAGAAACACATTTTGATTCTCTAACACAGCAATCCAGAGCATATTATTGGGATACAGCATTTGTTTGAAAGGTTTAGTACCTTATTCTAAAATAATTTGAAACTCACAGAAAAGTTAGAAGAACAGTGTAAAGTACAACCATATGACCATTACCCAGATACAAGAGTTTTTACTGTTTTCCATCATTACATCATTTTCTCTTTCTATATGGGTGTATGTATGTGTGCACACCACAGTCACAGAGACACGCACACATTGTAACTTTTTCTGAACCATTTGAGAACAGGTTACATGCACCATGATCCTTTACTTTAGTGTGCATTTCTAAAAAATAAGGAGATTCTCTTATGTAACAACAATATAGTTACCACATCCAGGAAATATAACATTGATAAGATATTTAATCCAGTTGACAATCCATGTCCTGTTTTTGTGAGTTGTCCCAATAATGCCCTTATAAAGCATTTTTGTTTTTCCTCCAGTATAGGATCTCATGCTGCATCTAGTTATCATGACTTTAGTGTCCTTTTATCTGTAACAGATCCTCAGCTTTTCTTTCTTTGTGACATTGACGTTTTTGAAGAATGTAGGTTGCTTCTTGTATATAGTTTTCTTCAGTGTGGGTTTGTTTAATGTTTTTTCATGATTAGATTCAGGTTGTGCATCCCTGGTCAAATTCTATATAAGTAACATTGTGTTTTTCTCTGGGTACCACAACCAGAAGGCAGGGATGGCCATCTGTCCGTCAATGAAGATGTTAATTTTGATCACTCAGCCAAGGTATTATTTCATTTCTCCACTGCACAGTCACTGTTTTTCTCTTGTAACTAATCAGCAGTCTGTGGAGAGAGACTTCAAGACCCTATTCTTCTCATCAAACTTTGCTCCCCATAGAGTTTGCATCAATGGAGAATTCTTGCCCGAACCTGTCTTTACTATGATGTTTGCAAAATGGTGATTTCTCAGCTCCGTGTCTCCCTCCACAATCACTAGTTGCCATTTAGTGTATTGTAAGGAAGTGACCTCCCTTTTCCTCTTTCTCACTTCCTTCCTCCCTCCCTCCCTCCTCTTCTTTCCTTCCATCCATATGTCTATCCACCCATCCATCTTTCTGTTGTCACTATGGACTTAGGGTTTCCCGTTTTATTCAGTAGGCTATCCATTATTATCCTTATTTGTTCTGATGCTCCAATTGTCTAAGGTACAGCACTTGTAGAATATTTATGTTGCACTATCACTGGAATTTTCTTCTCTAAGCAATAACAGTACATTAGATTGGTTGGTATTTTCATTTGTCCTTGATGATCCAAGGTAGATACTTTATTGTTTTTGTAAGTTTACTAAGTGGCAACCAGCACTTGGAATGGGCAGTTGAACCCTTAAAAAATAATTATTAAATGTCTGCTAAATCTCTTTTCATGCCTTCACTTTTTTTAAACCATTTCTGCTATGTGATCTTTCTAAGCATCTAAGACGAGTATTGATTGAGGTCCTTGCAGGCTAATAATGCTGAGAATGCTTCTTCCTCTAGTGGTACTTTGTTGCTCAAAATAAAGTAATAGGACAAACACCAAGTAAAATAAAAGACTCTGTCAGAATTTAGCTGTTGGGCATCTCCCTCTTTCCTAATGGATAAGTATGAGGGACAACTTCTTAGATTACATTTGGGCATTTATGGACACTTAGATTCTGTGTCCCATGTGTCTGAGTGTTCCTGTCTGCTTTCAGATCAGGAGTTCTGCTAAAGTAAAAATTAAGGGTTTAGAAATAGGTCAGAACCCCTGTATGTCTGTGCAGAGAGTCGCAGAGCAGCTGTGTGGGAAGCATGAAGTCATCACACCAGATGGGAATGGTGACAGGTGCTTTGAGGAGCCTTTCTGTGTTCTTTCTTCAGTTATTTTACTCCTGTCAGGGGAGAGAAGGGAAACTTCAAATGGAGATTGATGATGGGAAAGTGGATTAATTTCCCCAGGGAACCTCTACTTCCTTATGTTTTAAAACCGACTGGATGCAGCATTTAGTGGGAAACAGTCTTCCTTGGTCCCTGAGGGTGGTCTTTAGCTGGCTCCATTTCCAGCCTGGGGATGCAGATTTCTGCCTATTCCAGTCTTGCTAGTGTGGAGAATTTATTGCCTCTAGAAACATTTTAAGGGTAGGTGAACATTGTAGGTAATGGGTTGTGTGTTTTTCCAGCGTGCCATAGACATTAGGAATGTTTCATGGGAAATACTGTCTTGCAGGTCACTTTGGAACTTCTTGGGTGAAGCACTACTGTACGTATCAACGGGATTCCAAACAAATCACCATGGTACCTTTTGACCAGAAGTCAGGAGGAAAGGGGGTAAGTTCATTTTCTGAATTTCTGCCTTGACTTGCTTGGCTAACATGCGATGTTTATAATGCATTTATAAAGTAACACCCAAATGTTCCACTGTAGTTTTAAAAAATTTTTATACAGTAGTTTCAAGAGGCATAGTACCCCAAGCAGTAACTAAAGTAAGGTGATTATTCTTTCCTCTCAGTTATCCTAGGAACCGCAGCTAAGAAAGATATTTCACATATATACAATATTAAGTATGTCAAATGTATTTAGATGCCAGAAATTCTTGGATGACCTCATCCTGTGAAACTGATTCTTGTCACTCTCACTTGATACCTAGGGGCTGCCAATTGGCAGTTTAGATGTTCCAGTGTAACAGATCACCCTAAAGTGTAGCAACTGGAAACACCACCAATCATTTTAGTGTTTCTCATAGCTTCTGTGGGTTAGGAATTCAGTAGGCGTGTGATGGTTGGTTTGGGCTTATGGTTTCTCACACAGTTCTGAGCAGATGGTGGCCAGAGCTGGAACAAGGAGGGACTGAAGCAGGTCAAGGCTGGTCCCACAGAGCTCTCTTCCTTTCTCCTACTCGCCTCCTCTCTCCTCCTCTTCCCTTTTGCCCCCTTGCTGTGTCCATTCTCAGGGCCTGTCTGTTTGGTCTGTCTGCGTGGGCTAATTTGGGCTTCTTTGCAGCATGGTGGCCTCAGGGCAGCTGCAGCTTCCAAGAATGAATTGTGCATCAGTGAGAGCAGAGACTGCACTGCCTTGTAGTGACCTAGCCTGAGAAGTCACATAGGCTTCCTTTGGCCCTGCTGGTTTGACAGTCACAAAAGCCCCCCCAAGCCCCCCCCTCCCCCCCCGCCAGTTTCACTGGAGAGACACAAACCCTACCTCTATGTGGTCAGGGTGTCGGAGTCACACTGCATGAAGAGCATGTGGGGTGGAGATATCCTTAGGCCAACTCTGGAAGAGACAGTCAGGCCGCATTAGGCTTCCTGCAGTCACAGCTGTTGATCTGACTGTACTCCAAAGGTTTTCTTCTGGGCACACTCATGGTCTGAATGCATTTCCTTTTCAGTTGATCTGTCTTTTCTCTGTGGCTGCTTTTAATATCTTTTTTTTCCCTTTGATATTCTACATTTCATTATGATGGTCCCTATGTGTCCTTTTTTTTTCAATCTCTTGCACTTGGGAATTTTTGTCATTTCTGGATTTGAGGATTGGTATCTTCCAGTAATTTTGAAAAATTCTCATTGATTATCATTTTAATTTTGTCCCTTCCTATTCTTTTATCTCCTTCTGGAGATACCTAAGCATTTTTAACAAAAATATTTATATTTTTCATCTCTTTGAATCTCTGGACTCCATTCTGGATAATTTCTCTGGTTTAAAATTTTTTTCCTCTGTGTTTAATCTGTTGCTAAATTAGTCCTCTATAAGCATTCCAACCCTGATTCTCTCTGATACATTTTGTGCCACATGTTGGGTTAGTATGTGTGTGGGCATTACAGTGTAGCGGTTAAGAGCACTGGCTTTGAAATCAGGCCTCCCAGGTCAGTAATATTAGATGCATCTGCCATGACTATTCACTACTCCATCATGCAGCCCCCTTGCTCTTCACCACTTCCAGTTTTTCTTCCTGGCTTTCTGTTATGTAAGCCACATACAGGAGTTTATCAGCATCTCTTTTCTTTTCCTATATCAAAACAGCAAAACAAAAAAAATCAAAGTCCTTTTAATGTTTCTTGTTGGGGTGGAATAATCTCAGGGAAACAGACATGTTAAAATATGCAAACATAGAGACATTAGAGAGTTAGAAGGGATATTAAAATTTTATGTTAATTGATGTCTCCTAATTTTCATGAAGTGGAAATAGTTAGTCCTGCCTTACCTTGGGCTGAGTCATAGTCCCTTTCCGACTCTTAAGCCTTTCTAGAAATCAGGTTCACTGAGTTATTCTCTCACACAGTCCTTATTTTTAGGCTTTTTTTCTTGTGCTTTCCTAAACCTTGGAAGGGGAGCTATCTTGCATTTTCTCCACTCTTTTCTTATCACATAGAAAGTGAAGGGCAGAGACCAATTAGGGTGGGTGTTTGGGATTCCTAAGACTTTGGTGAATAGTAGTAAACACCGCACTCAGTTGTTAAAAGGTTTACATGAATTAGTGATTACAAACTTCTTGGGATAGAGCCTGACACATAAGTGCTACATTAGGAGCTTGATATTATAATAATTAATTTTTCTAATAGTTCTTATTATTTTCTAAGTCTTTTTGTTGTCCTATATGATCCCGTTTGATCCGGTTTTCCTCTTTTCCAAAGGAGAAAATTGAGGTTCAGAGAGAGAAAATGATTTCTAAAAAACAGACACAGTCCCTGCCTTCTGGGAGCTTAGAGTCTAATAAGTCTAATTAGAATCTAATCTGCATGATTCAGATCATCACCTGTACAACAGACAGTTGCAGCTTGATCAGTGCCATGAAGGAGGGAGAGATACATGATGCAGTGGGACATGTTTTGGAAGTCTATGACCTTGTCCAGGAAGGCTTTCCTGAAGAAGTGATGACTGAACCAAGATCACAGAAACTTGGAGTTGGGAGGAGACCTCAAGGTCATTTTGTATAACCCTTATCAAACTTGAAAGTTAAACCTGTTTAAAACAATATCAACAGTAGTTAATCTATCATGGGTTGATGCTATACCATCTTGGTCTACTTGTAGTGAAGATGTTTGGCTCTAAGTACAGCATGGTTTACAAATTTTAGTTATGTGAAGCTCTCCCTGAGAAGGTTTATGATCAACCTGAGACCTTCCTATGGTCATGCGAAGATGAAGTGATTGCTCTTGTTTATATGGCACGTTTGTGGTATGCTGGAGTGGAGCAGGGCCCAAGGTCTGGCACATGTTCATTGTCTATGTGTCCCCAACAGGGAGAAGATGAATCAGTCACCCTCAAATCCTGCACACGGCGAAAAACAGACTCTATTGAGAAGAGGTTTTGCTTTGATGTCGAAGCAGTAGACAGGTGAGTAGCTCTCACACTTTTTCCAGGAACAAATATTACTGAATTTGGATTTATTTTTTTCCATTCAAAGCTTTTTCATCGTGTCTGCTCCCTTTCCCTTCTCCATCCTTCTACTAATACTTAGTGTGAAATAGACCTCAGGCCAGTTCCTGGTTAGCAAAGATTGTTTCCCTCTCTTTTATATTCAGTGCTGAGTTCCTTGTTTGGTGTGTTTTATTTTAATGTTAGGGCTTCCATTCTCAGGAATGTGTATTGTGTCTCTGGAGGTTGAGTAGATGTTTAAAGAAAACTGACTATTTAGCATAAGTGTATCAGCTATTTGAGATATTTTACTTTAAAAAGTTTTAATTTTTAAAAATTTATTGAAATGACTCACAAAAGATTTGAGTAAAGGAAGGATGGGAGAAGTTTTACTCAATTAAAAAAAAAAGTGTTGCAACATTTCACCTACACTGACCACTGTGTGTGTGTGTGGCTCAGTGCTGACATTTCATGCTATTTTGTAGCAAAAGCTGTAACCTTTAGGAAGTGACATTCCAGGAGGTCGATATTGTGAGTCAATTATATCAGCATCTCTATGTGGTGAGAACCACTTGTACGGGATGCTTGTTAGAACACCTGCCCCAGACCTACTCTGACTTTTGGGGATAGCGACGACTTTGAGATCGGCTTTTTGAACAAGCTCTTCAGTTGTTTTCTTCTTATTTATAGTTGGTACATTGAACACCACTCATATCACAATAGTTTTCTCAGAGCATATAAAAACATTTGCTTTATTAAAAACATTGTAAAAAGCAACAGCAATAATACAAAACAAAAACAAGAAAGCTCAAGCTCCTTTGCTAAGGAGCTTAATTCTTATCCAGATGGAGGACAGGGGGAGAGCTATACAAAAGGTGACTCCCATTCTCTTGAATCAGAATACTGGGTGTAAAAAGTAACAGCAACCACCACAGTGAAACCTGGTTTAGTTAAAGGTGGAGGAAGGGTGAAAGAACTAACAGAGAGCACTTTCTAGAAGCGGAGTGCTGTTCATACATATGTCACGGAATCCTCACCCAGCCCACGGGGTACTTGCCCCATGTTACTGATGAGGAACCTGCAGTTTAGAGGGGCGAGTCTTACCCAAAGCTCAGGTGGGCTTTGAACTGAGGTTCATAGGAGTTCATTCCAAGGCATTTTGCCGTCTGAAAACTTAGAATATTTTAGAAACATTTTCCGGTGATGAGCCCAGTGCTGTCAGTACTTGCATTTCACAGACACCACTGAGTGTTCAACTTGCTGGCTTTGAAATCTGAGAAGTGCTTTCTCGCTGTAGCCATTTGCATTTTGCATCACAAACTGATGATGAGTGAACAGAAGCTGCAAACTTGCTTCTGTTCTTATATTTACTACTCTGTGACCTTCAGAAAGTCCTCACTTGACTAACAGCTTAAAGGGGCAAAGCAGGCAGAGCACAGGCCGGGCGCATGGCACATAGTAGGTGTTCTATGGATGATAGTGGGGTTTTTTTTTTGTTACACCTCTTTTTCTGCCTTTTATTTTTTTTATTATTTTTTTAATATAATTTATTTTAGTATCATTAATTTACAATTACATGTGCAATATTATGGTTATTAAACTACCCCTTCATCAGGTCTCCCCCACCAACCCCATTACAGTCACTGTCCATCAGCATAGTGAGATACTATAGAATCACTACTTGTCTTCTTTGAGTTGTACAGCCCTCCCCGTGCCCCCCTAACATTACATCTGCTAATCATAATGCCCCCTTTTCCCTCTTATCCCTCCCTTCCCACCCATTTTCGCCAGTCCCTTTCCCTTTGGTAACTATTAGTCCGTTCTTGGGTTCTGTGAGTCTGCTGCTGTTTTGTTCCTTCAGTATTTTTTCTTTGTTCTTATACTCCACATATGAGTGAAATCATTTGATACTTGTCTTTTTCGGCTTGGCTTATTTCACTGAGCATAATACCCTCTAGCTCCATCCATGTTGTTGCAAATGGTAGGATTTGTTTTCTTCTTATGGATGAATAATATTCCATTGTGTATATGTACCACATCTTCTTTATCCATTCATCTACTGATGGACACTTAGGTTGCTTCCATTTCTTGGCTATTGTAAATAGTGCTGCAATAAACATAGGGGTGCATCTGTCCTTTTCAAATTGGGCTGCTGCATTCTTAGGGTAAATTCCTAGGAGTGGAATTCCTGGGTCAAATGGTATTTCTATTTTGAGTTTTTTGAGGAACCTCCATACTGCTTTCCACAATGGTTGAACTAATTTGCAGTCCCACCAGCAGTGTAGGAGGGTTCCTTTTTCTCCACATCCTCGCCAACATTTGTTGTTGTTTGTGTTTTGGATGTTGGCCATCCTCACTGGTGTGAGGTGATATCTCATTGTGGTTTTAATCTGCATTTCTCTGATGATTAGTGATGTGGAGCATCTTTTCATGTGCCTGTTGGCCATCTGAATTTCTTCTTTGGAGAAGTGTCTATTCATGTCCTCTGCCCGTTTCTTAATTGGATTATTTGCTTTTTGATTGTTAAGGTGCATGAGTTCTTTATATATTTTGGATGTCAACCCCTTATCAGATACGTCATTTATGAATATATTCTCCCATACTGTAGGATGTCTTCTTGTTCTACTGATGGAGTCCTTTGCTGTACAGACGGTTTTCAGCTTGATATAGTCCCACTTGTTCATTTTTGCTTTTGCTTCTCTTGCCTGAGGAGATATGTTCCTGAAGAAGTTGCTCATGTTTATGTGCAAGAGATTTTTGCCTATGTTTTTTTCTAAGAGTTTTATGGTTTCATGACTTACATTCAGGTCTTTGATCCACCTTGAGTTTACCTTTGTGTATGGGGCTAGACAGTAGTCCAGTTTCATTCTCTTACATGTAGCTGTCCAGTTTTTCCAACACCAGCTGCTGAAGAGGCTGTCATCTCCCCATTGTATATCCAAGGCTCCTTTATCAAATATTAATTGACTGTATATGTTTGGGTTAATGTTTGGATTTTCTATTCTGTTCCACTGGTCTGTGGGTCTGTTTTTGTGCCAATACCAAATTGTCTTGATTACTGTGGCTTTGTAGTAGAGCTTGAAGTCAGGGAGCGTAATTCCCCCTGTTTTATTCCTCCTTCTCAGGATTGCTTTGGCTCTTCGGGGTCTTTTGTGGTTCCATATGAATTTTAGAATTATTTGTTTGAGTTCATTGAGGAAAGCTGTTGGTAGTTTGATAGGGACTGCATTGAATCTGTAGACTGCTTTAGGTAGTATAGCCATTTTGACAATATTTATTCTTCCTAGCCAAGAGCATGGGATGCATTTCCATTTGTTAGTGTCCTCTTTAATTTCTCTTAGGAGTGTCTTGTAGTTTTCAGAATACAGGTCTTTCACTTGCTTAGTTAGGTTTATTCCTAGGTATTTTATTCTTTTTGATGCAATTGTGAATGGAATTGTTTTTCTGATTTCTCTTTCTGTTAGTTCATCGTTAGTGTATAGGAAAGCAACAGATTTCTGTGTGTTAATTTTGTATCCTGCAACTTTGCTGAATTCATATATTAGTTCTAGTAGTTTTGGAATGGAATCTTTAGGGTTTTTTATGTACAGTATCATGTCATCTGCAAATAGTGACAATTTGACTTCTTCTTTACCAATCTGGATGCCTTGTATGTCTTTGTTTTGTCTGATTGCTGTGGCTAGGACCTCCAGTACTATGTTGAATAACAGTGGAGAGAGTGGGCATCCCTGTCTTGTTCCCGATCTTAGATGAAAAGCTTTCAGCTCTCGCCGTTAAGTATGATGTTAGCTGTGGGTTTGTCATATATGGCCTTTATGATGTTGAGGTACTTGCCGTCTGTACCCATTTTGTTGAGAGTTTTAATCAGGAATGGATGCTGAATTTTGTCAAATGCTTTTTCAGCATCTATGGAGATGATCATGTGGTTTTTGTTCTTCTTTTTGTTGATGTGGTGGATGATGTTGATGGATTTTCGAATGTTGTACCATCCTTGCATCCCTGGGATGAATCCCACTTGATCATGGTGTATGATCCTCTTGATGTATTTTTGAATTAGGTTTGCTAATATTTTGTTGAGTATTTTTGCATCTACATTCATCAGGGATATTGGTCTGTAAAATTTTCTTTTTTGGTGAGGTCTTTGCCCGGTTTTGGTATTAGAGTGATGCTGGCTTCATAGAATGAGTTTGGAAGTATTCCCTCCTGTTCTATTTTTTGGAAAACTTTAAGGAGAATGGGTGTTATTTCTTCTCTATATGTCTGGTAGAATTCAGAGGTGAATCCATCTGGTCCGGAGGTTTTGTTCTTGGGTAGTTTTTTGATTACCGATTCGATTTCGTTGCTGGTGATTGGTCTGTTTAGTTTTTCTGTTTCTTGCTTGGTCAGTCTTGGAAGGTTGTATTTTTCTAAAGAAGTTGTCCATTTCTTCTATGTTTTCCAGCTTGTTAGCATATAGATTCTCATAATATTCTCTTATAATTCTTTGTATTTCTGTGGGGTCCGTCGGTATTTTTCCTTTCTCATTTCTGATTGTGTTTATGTGTGTAGATTCTCTTTTTCTCTTAATGAGTCTGGCTAGGGGTTTATCTATTTTGTTTATTTTTTCAAAGAACCAGCTCTTGGTTTCATTGATTTTTTTCTATTGTTTTACTCTTTTCAATTTTATTTATCTCTTCTCTAATCTTTATTATGTCCCTCCTTCTGGTGACTTTGGGCCTCATTTGTTCTTCTTTTTCCAATTTCAGTAATTGTGTCTTTAGACTATTCATTTGGGAATGTTTCCTTCTTTAAATAGGCCTGGATTGCAATATACTTTCCTCTTAGAACTGCCTTTGCTGCGTCCCACAGAAGTTGTGGCTTTGTGTTGTTGTCATTAGTCTCCATATATTCTTTGATTTCTGTTTTGATTTGGTCGTTAACCCATTGAGTAATTAGGAGAATGTTGTTAAGTCTCCATGTATTTGTGAGCCTTTTCGATTTCTTTCTAAAATTTATTTCTAGTTTTATACCTTGGTGATCTGAGAGGTTGGTTGGTAGGATTTCAGTATTTTTGAATTTACTGAGGCTCTTTTTGTGGCCTAGTATGTGGTCTATTCTGGAAAATGTTCTATGTGCACTTGAGAAGAATGTGTATCCTGTTGCTTTTGGGTGTAGAGATCTGTAGATGTTTGTTAGGTCCATCTGTTCTAGTGTGTTGTTCAGTGCCTCTGTATCTTTACTTGTTTTCTGTTTTGTTGATCTGTCCTTTGGAGTGAGTGGTGTGTTGAAGTCTCCTAAAATGAATGCATTGCTGTCTATTTCCTCCTTTAATTCTGTTAGTATTTGTTTCACATATGCTGGTGCTCCTGTGTTGGGTGCATATATATTCGTAATGGTTATATCTTCTTGTTGGACTGACCCCTTTATCATTATGTAATATCCTTCTTTATCTCTTGCTACTTCGTTTTTAGGTCTATTTTGTCTGTTACAAGTACTGCAACACCTGATTTTTTCTCCTTGTGGTGTGCATGAAATATCTTTTTCCATCCCTTCACTTTTAGTCTGTGTATATCTTTGGGTTTGAGGTGAGTCTCTTGTAAGCAGCATATAGATGGGTCTTGCTTTTTTATCCATTCTGTTACTCTGTGTCTTTTGATTGGTGCATTCAGTCCATTTACATTTAGGGTGATTATTGATAGATATGTACTTATTGCCATTGCTGGCTTTAGATTCGTGGTTCCCAAAGGTTCAAGGGTTGCTTCTTTACTATCTATCAATCTAACTTAACTTTCTTGTTAAGTAATTGTAAACACTGTCTGATGTTTCTTTATTTCTCTCCCTTCTTATTCTTCCTCCTCCATTCTTTATGTACTAGGTGTTTTATTCTTTGCCTTTAGTTAGTATTTGGATGGTCTGCTTTCTTTGCTATGATTTTATTTTCTCTGGTGACATCTTTTTAGCCTTAGGAGTGCTTCCATCTAGAGCAGTCCATTTAAGATATCCTGTAGTGGTGGTTTATGAGAGGCAAACTCAACTTTCATTTGTCTGGAAATTGTTTAATCCCTCCATCATATTTAAATGATAATCGTGCTGGATACAATATTCTTGGTTCGAGGCCCTTCTGTTTCATAACGTTAAATATATCATGCCATTCTCTTCTGGCCTGTAAGGTTTCTGTTGAGAAGTCTGATGATAGTCTGATGGGTTTTCCTTTGTAGGTGATCTTTTTTCTCTCTCTAGCTGCCTTTAATACCCTGTCTTTATCTTTGATCTTTGCCATCTAAATTATTATGTGTCTTGGTGTTGTCTTCCTTGGGTCCCTTGTGTTGGGAGATGTATGAGCTTCGGTGGACTGCGAGACTATTTCCTTCTCCAGCGAGGGAAAGTTTTCAGCAATTATTTCTTCAAAGACACTTTCTATCCCTTTTTCTCTCTCTTCTTCCTCTGGTACTCCTGTAATGTGAATATTGTTCCGTTTGGATTGGTCACACAGTTCTCTTGATATTCTTTCACTCCTAGAGATCCTTTTATCTCTCTCTGCCTCAGCTGCTCTGTATTCCTGTTCTCTGATTTCTATTCCATTAACAGTCTCTTGCATCTCATCCAGTCTGCTGTTAAGCCCATCGATCGCTTGTCTGATTTCTGCATTGTCTTTCCTCAGTTCCCTCACTTCCTCCCTCAGCTCTTGCACGTTTTTCTGTAGGTCCATCAGCATGGTTATGACTTTTATTCTGAATTCTTTTTCAGGAAGACTGTGCATTCCCATTCTTTCAGACTCCCTCTCTGGGGTTGTGTGGTTGATTTTGGTCTGAACCATATTCCTCTGTCTTTTCATGGCTATAGAAGTGGTCGCTGGTAGTTGCCACGTATGTCAGCTGGGCTCTTTAAGACTTTAAAAAGAGAAAAAAAAGAAAGAAAGAAAAAAAAGAGAGAAAAGAAAAAACAAAAAACAAAACAAAACAAAAAAACGCCCACCGGGAGTAGATTGCGTAAGGATGCTGTAGGTGGCTCTGTTCCCCCACTATTCCGCAGCCATGGCCGCGCTGCTCTGCAGGGCCCTTTATCGCTCTGGCCGGGGTGGGAACAAATGGGAGGCTGTTGATCTCAGTGAGAAGTGCAAGTATGGCTACGTTTCCCCAGTCCCCAGCCACGGCGTCTGAAACTCCCCGGGACTCCCAGCCTGCTGGGTTGAGTGTGCCGGGGCGATCCGGCTCCTCTGCTGGGCTCCTGTCTCTTTAAGACCGCTGAAGAAAGCGCGTGCTTTTTTTTTTTACTTTCCGGGAGCCGGCTGCAAGCACCCTGGCGTGTTCCCGCTCAGATCCTGCCCCTCTGTCTCTCCAATCTCTGCTGCACTGCGTGATGTGTGTCAGCGCTCCCCGCGCAGATCACTGGGGCTGGCTACGTCGTGGGGTGTACTTCCACTCTCTCCCGGCTCTGAATCCTCTCCTTCCGCCCGTGCCCTGGGGTGGGGGAGTGCTCGGGTCCCACCGGGTCGCGGCTCCGTATCTTACCGGCCTCTTGGGGTACTGAGTCCTCTCGGGTGTAGCTGCACGCTGTGCTCTTTCTTGTGTATTCTGGTCTTTCTTTTAGGAATAGTTGTATTTGCTGTATTTTCATAGATAAATATAGTGTTGGGAGGAGATTTCTGCCGCCCTGCTCATGCCGCCGTCTTCCTGGAAGTCCTGCGTTTTATTTTTAACATGACACTCATTTCAGCTTATCTAGGGAGGATAGTGTAAGTAAGAAATCAAAGCAACAGTGCCATTTATCAGGTGACTTGCCTTCCTTGTATCCCAGTGCATTTTTTCAATTTGTTAATCCTCAAATCCTAACAGTAAGGGGTTAATCCCTGACACGTCTGTCCTGTAGGAAGTAGTGTTGCGACTCTGGTCCACAGATGAGCGAGAAATCAAATGGTTAATTCAGAGCTTTGGGATTTAGATCCATAGCTCTTAAACTGTGTGTCAAGGTCCTCTTTAATACTGAATACATTTTAGAAATCAATTTTGAATTCTTATATCTAAGTTCTTTTACCTTTGGTATCTCAAAAGTAGGCCTAAACTCCCTTCTCTGTATCCTATACATTTCTATATTGACTTTCACGTGAATACATCTCACCCGTCCCTATTTCTCTAGTGCCTGCCTTCCCCCCTGCTCTTTTCAGAACTAGTTTTGTCAATGGTTCAAACCCAAGAAATTGCTACCGACCCCTGGGCTATTCTGAGCAAATGTATCACAGGCTAATAAAGGGTTTTACTCTTCCCAACTTTAAACGTCAAAGTTAGTAGAAATTCTTGTGTCTTTCTTCCATTTCAAAGTGAGAAATTGCTCAGTTCAAGGTAGCATGTCTACCCAAATCAATGTGATGCTTCTTTGAATTTCTGGTTTTATTTTAAGTTCAGTTCAGTTTCAGGACTCTAGCAGTAAGACCGTGGCACGGCTTTAAGTAAAAGCGTGCTACTTGTAGTAGTTTTTCAGTGTTGCCACGATGTGCTTTAAAGAATATTTTCTTATCATATATTTTTTATGGGCTGTTTTTGTACACTCCCAAAATTCATATGCTAAAGTTCTAATCCCCAGTCTCTAAAAATGAAAATTGTTTGGAGATAGAGTCTTTGCAGAGGTAATCGAGCTGAAATGAGGTCCTTAGGGTGGGCCCTGATCCAGTAGGACTGTGTTCTTATGAAAAGAGTAGATTTGGGTGCAGAGACAGACATGTGCACAGGGAGAGCACCATGTGAATGTGAAGGCAGAGATCGGGGTGATGTGCCTTCGAGCCAGGGAACAGCAGTGTTTGCTAGCAAACCACAGGAGCTAAGAGGGGGGCCTGGAAGGTTCTCCCTCACGTACCTCACAAGGGACCCAACCCTGCTGGTGTCTTGCTGTCCAAATTCTGGTCTCTAGACCTGTGAGACGATAAATTTCTCTTGTTTACACCATCCAGTTTGTGGTGCTTCATTATAGCCACCCTAGAAAAGGAACACAGGATCCATAGGGGGACCTGTTTCCCTGAAGCAGCCACAGTAGCCGGGGCAGCCTGAGGTGATGGACAGCCCCCTACGCACTCCTGAACCAATAAGGAACCTTGCTTCATAAAGCACAGTCACATGATCATCCTTATTCTGGATACTCTTGACAGTCGCCTAAGCTTTCATGAGCTTTTTAAAAATCATCCTTCCTTGACATTTTGATAAACAGCATTCTTTGGTGCCTTTGTATGACCTTGCCATAGCACCGAATCCTTGAAGGCATGTATTTTATATTGGTTAGTTGAATGAAGACTAGACTTATCTTTTTTTTTTCTTCAAGTGTGCTGATTCTTTTTGAGGGAGTTTAGTATAAAATTGTTGAATAGATTGGGACTCATCTAAAAGCAGCCATTAGTGGTATGTGAATTGCCAGTACTTGCCAGTGTCTGTCTTCAGTCACTTTGAGTAAATTAACTCCACCAGGCAGCATCTTAGAAAGTTAATGAGCAAATGTAGAGAAAATATTTGTTTAAGCTTTAGAGTCATGGTGGTAGTCATCCCTTACCATCTCTGGATCTGTTTATTTTTAAGAAATTTCTCACAGATGTAAGTGACACATGGATGTTTCTCCCAAATGTTTTCCAGGAGGAGCCACTAAACCGTATGGAAAATAATAGAAACAACAGGCTTCTTTCTGATGCACTGAATCACTGTAGCCTCTTGAGCAGTGGTATTTATACTTCAGGAAAGGAAACGATTAGAATGCCTTATTTTTCTAGGGCTAGCTGAATCCAAGAGAGGTCCATACATTTAAAGACGTTATGTGGAATGTTAAATGCCCCACTGCCAGCATTGGCACTCTCCAGAGCTGGGCAGCGAAGGACAACTTGTTAGTGATGACAGGATACTTGGTGTTAGGGGTGTCATGGGGGCCAAGATAGGCATAGTCCTTGGTTTCATGGAGCTTACCTTTGATTGTAGAGTGCATGCACACACACATACACATTCACACAACTAAAGGGGCACAGACCAGTATGTTGAGTGCTTCAGCAAACTTGGAGGACCAGAATGCTGTGGGGGAAATGTGACAAACAGAGGGACTTAGTCGTTCCATTCTTACAGAGAATGATGGCATGAACAGAATACCCTGAATTCCTACCTTCCCTCTCTGCCTCCCTCCCTCACTTATTAAGCAAAACTACATGTCAGAGACTCTCGACAGTGGGGATATAAAGTTTAATGAGGCACTATGAATCTATTGGACTTTCTTTTCTAAAAGTCGTCATCTGATTTTACTTTCAAATCACACCTGAAGTCCTCCTTTTGCAAACTTCCACAAGTAGGTAAAAAGGGACAGGTTTCCTCTGAACCAGTCCCAACCTCATATATGTCACATCCATGATTAGCTCTACCCTCATCTTCCCACCACATACTGGGTATTTTTACAGTATGTGGGCCTTCCTTTGTATTGGGTGGCTGACTAATTTGGTATGTTTTATATACCTCTGTTCAGTTCTAAATACCTGTGTCAGGTAATTTGTTTCCAGAGGCAGAATAACATCATTGTGTGCAGCTTTTAATGTAGTACTGTCTGCATGTGGTGGTTTATTTTGTTTTGTATGGTAATGCAGTTTTTGAGTTAGAGTACTTTGTTCTTTCCTTCAGCAAACTTCTGTGTAAGAGACTACAGGAGCTTAACCATGTTAGTTGCTACTTAAACCAAAACTTCAGCAAGGACACACATAATCTGCATTTCTGTGTAGGTAGGACAATAAAGCCCCAGAAATATGGAAGGTTGGTTAAAGTAGGAAGAGTGGAGGCTAGAAGGATTTATGGAAGATCCAAAAAAATCTACCCTAATCCTCTAACCAACCACCACCCTTAATTCAGAAATGATTTTATAGCAGGCTGTGTGCTGCAGGTAAAAACCTGAAGTGCTCAGTTTGAACTTGGGATCCTCCCCTTGTAAGCTGTGTGACTCTGAGCAAGGGCTTTAGCCATATCTGTAAGATGGGGTTAGTTATACCTGCCTTACAGGATTGTTTTGAAGATGGAATGCAATAATATTCCTTCAGAGCAGCCCTATGTCAGAAAGGTTATGCCTTTGAATTTTTTTCCTTTACCCGAAAACCTGGGGACTTCATTCTTATGGTGAACCTTAGCTTTGTGGGTGTTTGAGCCCTTTTTTTCTCATCTTGATGGTGTCCCTTTTCTTTAGTGCTGTGATTTTTGAAGTCATCTATAAGCTGAGAGTGAATACAGGTGAGTTAAGTGTGTATGAGCAGAACAGCTGCTAGGGGAAGATTCCATTTTTAAACTATATTATGCAATAGCCTGTTATTTATATATGTATCTCCTATATAAGATAAAAAGTTTATGCCCCTCTTTCCAATTTATGGTCACAACAGGAAACCATACTGATTTGAAGTTAAAACCATGCTGTTGCTTCTAGTTTGGAATGTATGTTTTCTAAAAGGATCATCTTATGTAACAGATTTTCCAGTGTTCAACCTCTAGATGGCAGCTTTGTATATGCATTAGTAACCATATGGAGGTTCAGTTGAAGATTAGCTGTCCTTTATAAACTGACAATTAAGAGTGGGTGTGTGGGTGTGTGTGTGTTCTGTGAAAGAAATCATCATCTGACTGTTACTCTTAAAGGAAAAATATTCTAAATGATTCATTCTTTCTTTAGAAATGCTTTCCTCCCAAACTTTTATGGTGGATCATTTCATACCCACTTTCTTGCAGAATCAAGCATGCTCAGTTAATCTAGCCTCTGTTTAAACACTGCATGTTACCTTGCTTTCTGAACTAAAGTGTGAGGCCTTTTGCCAAAGGGACAGCTCATTTGAGGATGGTGCAAAAAACAGCTGAGAACCAGGCAGGCGGACTTTCCCCGCTTGCTCCAGTGTGCCTTTATCTTTTGCAACAGATGACTCCATTTTTCCTGGTTTCAAACTTCCCCTCCCCTCCCCTTTGCACCCCTTGTTTGAAATAATATTTGATTTTACCTTCCTGCTGGTTGGATTCGAGTGCTGGTCTCAAAGCCACTGACATTTCAGAGAGGAAATGGCTTTTTCCTTCCTCCAAGGCTGTTCTGCTCTGACTTCCATGACTTGGGTGGGGGTAGAGTGTGGAGAAATAGTGTACTTTCTAGATTGATTCTTGGCCATTCTGTAAAACAAGCAAGTTGAGGAGTTCTTGGAATCTTTAGAATTCATGCAGTTTGAACTTGCCATTGAGTTGTTTTCTGTTTTGTTTTTTGTTTTTGTTTTTAAATGAGAGGATGTTTACTGTTTGGTTCTGGTTTAAGTAAGAATTGGGATGTGGTGACTAATAAACTTTATGAAGGGTGACTGAGGCAACTATATTTCTACTCTTTAGTCTGCATAGTAAAATTTGGAGTTTTATTGATTAGGTATAGAAGTTTATTTGCCAACTTCTAAATATAAAATGTTTGGTTTTAAAAAAATCTAAACCAAAATTTTGCTATTACATAAATCTGAAGAGAGGAAACAACTCAACCAGTAAATTCCACTTATGTACATTTCTATTCATCATGAGAAAGCATAGTAAAAATGAAAAAAATTTATAAACGAACCAGAAGACTTCTTGAATCAGAGTATTTTTTCATAGTTTGTTGTCAGCAGTGGTAACAAGCGCCTGCACTCTCCTGGGTCTTGCTCATCCCGCATTAATAATGCTTTCTCCCGGCACTGTGGGTTCGCATTTGCGTTCTCCAGAGTCCCCAGTGCCTAGCATCATGGCTGGCACATAACAGTCACTCAGTCAGTATCTCTTCCATTTGAGGACCATGCAGTTTAATGTGCCAAAGATTGCTTTGTCTTGGCTTCCTGATATTTTATGACTTCAGTCTCCTTTACAATAAAAATGTAGGAAATTATCTGATGTGATTAGTAATATTTATTCTTTAGAATATTATTATTGCTATGGTCCTAATTATTTTAGATTTTTTGCTTCTGAGAGGTTAGTGCTGTAGGCTGTAATAGTTTATGATTCATTCATTCATTTATTAGGATCAGATCTTTTCTAAGTAATTGTTTAGAAACCTGTTTCTGAAAACTTCAGGGTGTGTGTGTGTGTGTGTGTGTGTGTGTGTGTGTGAGTGAAAGAGAGAGAAGGAGGGCAGCAGGGAGGCAGGGAAGAGGAGAGGGAGAGAGCCTCCTCTTGCTTCCGTCCTCCCCTTAAGCAGCTTGTCACCGTAGATCCCAAGGCCCATCCACTATACGCACTCTGGGGCAGTACAGTGTGGTGGTTAGGTGCGGGCTTTGCTTTAGAGTCAGCAGACTGGATTCAAGTTGAGGCTTTACCACTTACTAGCAGTGTGACATTGAACAAGTAATTTCTGAGTTTCTGCTATTTAAAGAGGCATAATGATTGTACCTTATTCATTCAGTTACTGTCATGAGGGATAAATGATAATCCAAGTAGAGTCCTTAGCACAGTGCCTGGCCTCTAATAAACACTTAGTAAATCTCTGCCGCATTTGGGGGCCAGCAGTTTGCAACTTCTGGTGTCTCTCTCACTTTCTCTGTCTCTCACTTGTGCCCTACTCAGGGTATCATGGTATATTATGTATTCTTCTCCTGCACAAGAATCTGTAATGCACACGGATATTCGATGGGTTAACTCAAATTGTGCATAATTATGCAGTCATAACTTTTTATCTTCAAATGGTAGTTAGACCAATATTGCCCTCCAGTAATGTCACTGGATCCTGAGTATTGGGAAAAATGGGGAAGTAGCCTAAGTTCTTTTTGATGAGCTGGAGATGCTCTGCTGTTTGACTGTGAGGTGAATCAGGAATACAGACAATGCATCATTTTTGGTCCTAATATGTGAGGTGACTTTATAACATGCCATGGTAACCTGGAGTGGAAATCAGTAGAGAGAGGGATAGAAAGACAGACAGACTAGCAGTTGCACACTGGTGGTCCATAGACATGTTTGGTTTGGTTTGAGTAGCATTTGAGACAGTATTTTAAAGTTGGAGAAATCTGTAAATAATGATACCCCTCCCCATGTGCCAACTGTTGATAGGGCTGCATGGTAGAAGCCTTCTAGGTAGGGCATGTGGTCTCCACTCTGCTGCAGCCCTGCCATGTCCCGTTGTCCACACCATGACGACAGTGCTAGCTGCCACTTTGCTTTGTGCTTGCGCTTGCGCTTGCACTGTTGTTTTTCCCACAGAGGGGAAATATTCTTTGTTCCTATGACTTTATCAAAAAATGCAAAAGTAAAAATAAAGGGCTGCCTGTTTTAAGGAAAATGCGACTGAGCTTGTTTTCCTTGGGTCAGTAAAGAATTTCTTACCTGATTAATTCATTTTGCTTACTTGCCTGGTCTCTATAGACCTTTGAGTCTGTAATTTCATGACAGAAATGAAAGAGATGCCATTCTCCGAGAAGATTCTGTGTGACTTTGGCCATATGTTTGTGTAAATGAAGATCTATTGAATTTGAACCCTGTAGGTGTTCAGGAACCTTTAGGAGTCTGCTTTCCCAGTAGCACTTTAGAAGTAAGGCACCATGTCCTGTCCTGGCGCTTGCATGGCTTTTATTGCCTGTGGATGGCAGCTATTCTCCAAGCCGTCACCACGTCCCCCATCTTCCTATGTAAGTGTGAGGCTGGTTTCAGACGCAGGCTGTGAGAACATGTGTTTCTGTGGGTGCTACAGTCCCTCTTTTACTCTGAACTTGACCCTTAAATGTGCCGTAGTGTGGGTAGAAACTGGGGAATGAACTCTTGCCAACAGAAGATTTATAGTCTTATGAATGAATAAACCCTAGATCTTTGGAGGTTGATGTAGAAAGAACAGCATTGTCTGATTCTGGAGTATGTGTATTTCAGTGGAGTGGAGTTAGCAGTAGCATTTACTCATCCAGTAGGAAGTGGGTAAATTGCCAAGCCGCTGAGATCAGTATTGTTGACTCAGATTCAGGAGTAAGATTAGAGCAGGAAAGCTGCCGAGTAACCCTGCAATCAGGGCTGGTTGTGGTTCTCCTTGCTCCTGGCTGGCAGTAAGGCTGGAAGCTGGTCTCCTTGGTCCCAGCTCCTGGATGGGTTACTGAACAATGTATGCTTTCTGTGGGCTCTTTTTGGAGGCCAGAGTTGAAGGCTATATGGCGGCTAAGCAGTTTGCTCTGGGATGGATGAATAACTGTTTTCTGCTTGGCTCCTGTAGCCTGAGAGGTGGGAGGCTGCCTTAGAATTGCAGATCCTTGTTCATAATCTTTAAGTTGATTCAGATATAGCACAAACCCAAGGATAGAGAGTGAAATGGAGGTACTGCATTTTAAGTAGAATCTTAGGATGGAGCTCTAGAAAGGATTTTAAGTCATTTGTTCATTCTCTTTTCTGCTGGGAAGAGGGTGTTCTTAGGCTGATTTTCTGGAATTTGCTGAAGACCCTTTCTTTGTTGTTATGAATTAGCAGACATTAATTCCAAAAAGGGGAAGTAGGCTCCTTTGGTACTTTGACAGGATGAAAAGGGAATGGCCGTGGTGTCAGAGGCCTTGTGTTGCTCCAGCCCTTACCCTGCCGGCTTTGTGGCAGGGGTGTGATTTCCATGTTGTGTGCTTGTGTGTGGGATGTGTATCAGAAGCACCTGTGGCTCATTTCTTTCCCTTTTTAAACTATATATACCTGCCCTTCTCTCCGCATAATTCTGACCTTACTCTACCCTTGCCTTCCTGTTCCCTCTACCCATCCACCTCAACCCCCATTTCCCTTGTGATAACGACTAGTTTTTGGATCATTTACTGTGTCTGACACTTTGAAATGCCTTATAAATATCTCCTTTAACTTTCACAACAACCCCATGAGGTCGGTACTCTTATCATCTGCACTTTAAAGAATAGCATAGAGTAGTTCAGTAACTTGTCCACCAGGCTTACATGGCTAGGAAGCACTAGAGTCATGACACTAGTGAGCGTAAGTTACTGATGAGAAATTGTATCTCTTGGGGACTTAAAAACATTTTTTATTGAGGTGTGATCACAGTAACTGTACAGATCTAAGTCTCTATCTTAATGACTTTACATACACATAGACACCCCTCCTGTGTAACCACCCAGGTCAAGTTATAGAATATTTCTGTCACCCCAGAAGGTTTCCCTGTGCCCCTTCCCAGTCATTGTCCCCCATCCTTCCTCAAGATGGGATCACTGCTCTGACTTGTCACCATAGGTGACTTTGTCAGTGTTTACACATCATGTGAATGGAATCCTACTGTTTGTATGGTTCTTTCTCTCGTTGTCTGTGAGATTCATTCATGTTGTTGCGTGTAGCAGTGGTTGGTTCTTTTTATTGTGTGGCATTCCATTGTTTAAATATACAACAATTTACTCTCTTATGTTGCAGAGACCGATAAAATTGTGAGCATTCTTGAATGTGTCTTTTGGTGGACATATGCACCGATTTCTCTTGGATATGTATCCAGAAGTAGAATTGCTAGGTCCAAGGGCAGGTATATGGTCAGTTTTTGTAGGTAGTGCCAGAGTGCCAGGTTTTATCAATTATCCTCCCACCAGCAATATCTGAGAATTCCTATGGCTCTACATTCTTGTCAGTAGTTGGTGTTGGTGATCTTTTGAATTCTGTCTGTTCAGGAGGGTGTTTGTTACACAATTTTACTGTGGTTTTTAATTGCATTTTCCTGATGAATCATTGTGTTGGGCCTTACCTTCTGACCTTGCTGGCCATTTGTTTCTCCTCTTTTATGAAGTGGCTGTAGTCTCTTACCCAGTTTGTTAATTGAGTTGTTCATTTTTTTTCTTATTTATTTGTTGGCATTCTTTACATATTCTGGCTATGAGTCTCACTGGAGATTAACATTACAAATCCCTTCTCTTAATAGTTACCCTTTTTACTCAATAAATAGTAACACTTGATGAATGAAAGTCGTTTGGTGAAGTCCTTTTTTTCCGTATTTTCAATGATTGGTGCTTTTTGTGTTCTCTTAAAAAACTCACTGCCTTTCCATCTCTTGAGTATTTTGAAGCAGAAAAAAATGTGAAGAACCACCATTGTAGAAAGTAAGCCACAGTCACACTGGACGCTATTGGATTTTTGGTTTTGGATTGGCTGCTTGCCTAGAGTGGTGTTCTGGTGGTGTTTCCATTTCTGAAGCACTCTAGGCATGGCAGAGCCCTTTATTACTAAGTCTCATTTGCTTCCACATGGGAACTCCCGAGGACCTTGCAGGAGGGCTCCGTCCATTTTGATGCAGGGACCTTGGGCAGGGTGGGGTCTCTGGGGCTGTGGTGCCCTCACGCTTGCCCAGGCTTTGGGCTGCTGGGCTCAGATCCTGGCTCTGTAACCGTAGACAAGGTATTTAACCTATTTGAGCCTTTGTTCGTTCATCTGTTAAGTGGGATAATGAGAATATACCAAGTTCATCGTGTAGCTGTGAAAATTAAATTAATTAATTAGCACAGCATCTGGCATATAGTGCTAGGTTGTTAGTGTAGTTCTTCTGCTGGGATGCTTGATACTACAGTTCTTTGTAGAGCTAGAAAGAGCTTGTTTATTCCATTTATCTTTTATTGTTTTATATTTTCCCTTCATCATTCCAACTCCCCCTCTCCCTCCCCCACCTCAGTGAGAGTTCTTTCCCTTTCTCTCCACTTTTGGTAGGAAACGCCAGGTGCATTTCAAACATGAACTAAATTGTCCCACATGAAAGTGTGCTGTCTTACAGGGACTGGCATGGAAAATGTAGAGTAATTGAAAGTTTTGCTTGTTTTATTTTGTTTTGAGGAATGTGGCTGGTAGGGACATAGGGAGGGCAAATGCAGCAAGGTACTGTTTGAGTCCAAAATAAAGAAAGCTGATCCTTTTACCTTGTTTCTAGGAAATTCACACATAAGACAATTATGTAAAAGTGGTTTAAATTATATAAGGGAGAAGAAATTTGGAGCCAAAGGAGTGTTTTCTAGATACCTAGAAAGGATGGTTCCGTATCCAGATGTATATAATAAGGCTGAGAGAAAATTATCTGAACTTGGGGTAAAAGAATTAGAACTAAGTGTGTTATATCCATGACCTCTCCTACCAAAAAGGGGAACTAAACCACAGCGTGAAAAGAACTTATATTTTGATATTTCTTCTTGAAATGGAAACAAATCCTATTGACTTTCTTGGTTATTAAGGTCCAGTGGCCCACCCTTCACAGCCTCTGAGTTTGCCTGAACTTGCTCTTTGTGGCTCTGGGTAGAAATTTCACACTGTGTGCAATGAAGGTGACGTGACATCTACAAGGTCCCTGAGGTCTTGGTGTGCTAGGCAACGAGGTGGTCTCCCTGCTTGCTAGTGAGCACCTAGCAGGAAATGAACTGGAGACACTTTGGCTACTTGACTCCACTGTAGAGAGGAGGGTCTCCAGTGCACAGAGAACAGGAAGGAAAATGGCGGGAGTGGGTGGGCACCCAGGACAGTAGGCCTCAGACCTCATGTGCACCAGGATCACCTGGGGAGATGGTTAAAATCCGAGTTCCCAGGCTGGTCCCAGAAGTTCAGATTCAGTAAGGTGGGTTTGGTCTGGGAATCTCCATTTTAAGGGCATGCCCAGTTCTTAAGCCAATGGTCCAGGTACAACACTGAGTGAAACTCAAAGATACAGGGGCACTCAGGTCCAGGGACGTGAGAGTTCTGCAGTGGCCTGCAGCTTCACAGACACTGTATCTCAGAGGCATCAAGGCTTTGCGCTTGGCTCCTTGAGAGGTGGAAGAGCAGAAGTCCTTCCAGCAGGCCTCCAAGCCGGTGGGTCAGCTGTGGAGCCATGGCTGCCCGCAGTCTTTAGACACCTGCAGGCCTGGCACATGGAGCGCGCTGATGGTGCAGAATGGGCACTCGGGTCTGCCAATGAGAATGTCTGAGAAGAGGGGGGAGGGCCCTGGCCGGTGCTGGGGGAGGCAGGAGTTACTGTGTCCTTTACGTCGTCTGTGTCAGGGGCCGGTGCCCAGCATGGCCTCCACAGAAATGACCACCCTCTTGGAATCAGTGTCTCTCTCATGCTCAAAACACCCACTCTTCCACCTGCTCCCCACCCTCCCCTGACAGGCCTCCCGCCCCACCACGGCTAGTGCCCCTCCCATGCACTTATTCACAACCTCATGAGCCCCTCATACCCTCAACCCCTCTGTATTTACATGCTCACATCTTTGAAAACTTTTTTCAGGGGATATTGAGGGATGATTAATGAAAAGAAACAAATGTGATATTTAAAATATGTTCGACGGGACTAGGTCTAGCATGTTCATTGGAGCTGTGGAAATAAGCCAGGAGCAGGTGTAAGTGGGTCAGAGTGAAAGACCCATGCATGGCCAAGCCTGTGTGTGTTCACTGGTGTATGTTCTGGGATCTTCAGCAGTGCTGCAGGCTCGGACAGTAGTAGGACTCAATTCTGTTCAGTGGACCGCTTCCTTCCTTTTAGGTTTTCTCAGCTTTAAAGATGAGGTTTAAATAATCAATATTTAACTTTTTGAGGGTTGCAGTCTTTATAGATAATCTGATAGTTTGTATTATTTCTACAGAAAAATCCACATACATTTGGAGGAGGCAAGGTGGTTTATAGACTCTCTGGAGCCCACCTGGGGACCCTAAGTAAAAATCTCCTTTAATGTGCAAAGAGGACTCTTTCCCCCTTCTCCCAAGTTCATTTTTATGGCATACATTTCCTCTTGTGAAGTGCCATCTGTAAGGGGAACACAACTTGCACCATTTGATATTGTATGCATGCTTTCTGGAAGGTTTATGCTCAGATGGAAAGAGTAAGCAGATTTCGTTAAGAGAGTGAAGAGGTAATGCCTGTAAAGACTTAGCACCTGACATGGCAAGCATTCAACTAAAAAAAACCAAAAAAAACCTCTATGTGCAATTAATATAATTACAAAGCCAATTACCTCCGTAAGTCTCCTCCATGTCAAAAGCAGTTTAGAAGCACGGGACTAGGTATTAGGAGACCAGGATCCCTCCGGCTTGGCTGTTTCCCTGACATCTTATCTCAAGTCCAGTAATTCCATTCACTTTAACATAATTCATTTCATTCCTCCTGTGAGTAAAGCTCTCTGTGAAGCCTTTTGAAGAGCAGGAATGAATAAGGTCTCAAGGAACAAACAAGGTCTGAAGGGATCCTTTACCCACCTGTGTCCCTTGCCTGTAAGTAGGTTGGTGTTCTTTGTCTCTCCCTACCTCCCTGAGGGAGATGGGCTCCTTGAGAGGGACTTGAGAGATGGCATTGCTTTCTGAGACTGGGAGGAGGCTCTGAAAAGTTGAGGGCTCCCCTCTTGGTGTCCTTAATGCCAGTGACCTCTCACTGTGTCATGTGGATGTTCCTTTAAGGGCCACCTTCATCAGGCCCTCTCTACCTGTGGCACTGGGTTCATATCTGTGACCTTTCTCCACAGGCCAGGGGTTATCACCATGCAGGCGTTGTCAGAAGAGGACCGGAGGCTCTGGATGGAAGCCATGGATGGTCGGGAACCTGTAAGTAACAATTCAGGGAAGTTGGGCAGGAGTAAAGGCCCTGAGTTTGTTACTTCCTCATGCAGTGATTTTTGCTGTTGCCCTGAAACTTTGGGTGCTCAAGACCAATGTACCAGAGGTCATTTTTTATCCTTGGGCTGATGTTTGTGGTTGTTGATATCACTTACGTGTGACTATGGTCCCTGAGCTTTGGCCTCTCTGTCCTAAGGCATGGGTTCCGCATGATGCTGCCCCTTTGCCCAGGCACTTGACGTGCCCTCGGGTCTCTTAGAGGAGGCAGAGTCCACTCTGGCTTACTGAATATTTATTGATGGCTCCAAACCCATTTTAGTTGGGTATGTGATCATAAAAGTGTACGGATTAGGCAGTATTTTTTCTCATTACCGTCTGGCTCACCCGCCTCTTGCCATGGTGGCCCACATCCCATTATACGTAGCAGGATTGTCAAGGTAGGTGGAGGGAGTTTAGCATGGTAATGTGATCTATGCTCCCATATCAGAGATGCTGGCCATCCCTGGGTGATGTAATCTTGTGATTTTTCTGCATCTTGTGACATGTAAAACCCATGTAAAAAAGAGCCCTGGGGAAGTCCCTAGAGCTAGAATAGTCATCTTATCTTGGTACCAAGGATCTCAACTCCAGTGTTCAGCAAATCTCAAGGTTACAGAAATCCTAACAATGCCATCACCATGTTCTACCTGTAAAAGGCAAAAAAGAATCCAAAATGTCAGAGGGCCAATAATTATCACCCCAAAGACATTATCCAGTGGGGAAAATGTGTGCAAGGGACATCAGGCCGTGTCCTCCTTTGAGGTAGAGCTCTGTGTTAAGCTGGGTGTCCAGTATAGATGATTCCAGTTCATTTGTGTGTCTCTTTCTCAGCCTACCCTGGTTAGGGGTTTATATTGATTAATGGATCTTTCTACTCAGTTATTTTGTACAAATATGTAACTCAGTTCACAACTTAGTGTGAACAAATAACTAATGTTTTTATAATATTTAATAGTATAGAGCACAGTTTAAAGAACTATGTAAGGATTTTCGCACAGTTTGCTAAACTCTAATTAAACATTATTTAATCTTAATACTTCTGGGCTAAAATATAAGATAGCCCTGGTTTTCTCTGCATACTGTTGTTACTGATAGAAACTCCCTCAAAAGCAGATACACATGTCTACCTTTAGGGCTTTGCAAACACAATAGCTGCTTATCTTAAGAGGCTTTTGAAAACAACTTCTCTTAGAGCCCAGAGGGGAGGAGCCCATGCCTAGCGGCTTCATTCTGTTATAGTCAGCCCATGGCTTCCAAGGTTGTTCCTGTTATCACCATTTTCCAGCCAGATAATGGAGATAAAAGCATCCTGGATCCAGAAGGTGCACATGCGACTTCACTGGCCCAAACTTCTGTATGTGGCCTGTTATCTGCAAAGGAGAACGGGGATGTGGGCTGAATGCTGACAGCTGTGGGCCCGGCCAGAGCGCAGGGCATCTTATTGCTTCAGGGAAGAAGAAGAGAACCATGGGGTGGTTGACAGTCTGTACCACCATGGCAGCTAGAGTTTGAACCCATGTCTAGCCTTAGATGTTTTCGGTTTTCATATTTAATAGAGATAAAATGTCTAATTGCCTTCTAAGAATTCTCACACAGTTCATTTTTACAATACTTTCTCTGACTCTCTTGATTCATCAAGTTATAGGGGGGCAATACCCAGAAACAAAAATCCTATCAGGGCATACTATTCTTGGTATGGGTAAATGATCCGCTACTGTTGGGATGTTTCCCGCCCCGACCCCCCCCAATAAGCTAGAGATCTAAAACTGCTTTACCAATTCCATTTTAAGCCTCTCCCTCTTCACTCTTCCCACCACTTGGTATTTGTTCTCTGTATATAATTGGTCTTCTTACTAACCACTTCAGTCTTCCTGTAGATTAACATCTGGCTTCTGCAGATGGAAAGCATGCTGTTGAAAGAAATGCCTCCTTGCTCCAGAATGTACACATGAAAACAAGCTGAAACACAAAATACTTCTGTTTCTAAACATAATGTAAAGTTATTTCTTCACAGGAACATACAGCTTACATTGAAAACCACACCTCTGTGTGGTTTTTCATTTTCTAAAGAGAGATAAATACAGACAAGTGATGACTGCATAATTGGCAGGAATATTAGACTTAATTTAGTCTCCCATTGCTGAGAACCTCCAGGGAACATTACTGGAGATATATACCCAGTAGACAATTAGCAGCTCCAGTTTTAATCACCATCTCCCTAATTAGTTAAATCTGTCCCCTTGGGAGTTTTGGCTTTGGTAAGGGAGCGGAAACCCCTGTCTCTAGCTGGTCAGAGTATTTCCCTTGTTTTAGGGAGATATAAATGGCAGCACCTAGCATTTCTTTTTATACTTACAGCTCAGTTTCCTGTGATTGATTATTCAGTGTTGGATTCTCTCTTTGGAGAGGGGTAATTTTGGTTTCGATCCCTTTCGTTCTTTCGTTGTTCAGTAACAACTCAGGATGGTGGGCTGGGGAAAAAACCTAAGTGAACACTGTATCAGTTGATTTTACAATGTTTTAGCTAATTGTTACATAAATTATAGTTTTTAGCACCCAGTGACATAACAGCCAAAAGAAATGTCAAATGTCTTTGTGGTATTGATGGATATTTAATGGAGGAAGAAATTAGAGTTGTGTTCTTACAGTGAGCATTATGGTTTTTATCTAGGTAGTGAATTTGAATTCACAGGAAGGAAACCCAATTCAAACTTGCCTGAGAAGCTGGATTTATTGGCTTACATAACTGAAAAATGTTGGAGTATAGTGGTTCTGGCTTATCTGAATCCAGAAATTTCCATAATATTTGTGGCTGGGGTTCCAGTTTACATCTTACTATCAAGAACAGGAGTCAGGAAACTGCCTGTAATGGTCCAGGTAGTATTTTAGCTTTTGGGAGCTATATGGTAGTTATTGAAGCTACTCAACTTTGCTGTTGTAACTCAAAAACAGCCATAGACAATATGTTTTGAGTGGATGTGACCACATTTCAGTAAAACTTACAAAAATGGGTAGAAGACCAGATTTCAGTCATGGGCCATAGCTTGTTGATCCCTGATCTGTAAATCTAGTGGAAAGAGAGCTTTAGATAATATTATGTAATTTACATAAAAAAGAAATTCCATATTTGAGTTTTACTGAACTAAACACCTGAACCAGAGGATGGGATACATGAATTGACCAGACCTGACTCACCTGCTCACTGTGCTAGAGCCGTATTAATGATTATGGAAGGTTGGCTTCCCCTGAGGGAAAATCAAAGTATTGTTATATGAGAAAGAGGGGTAGACATGAGGTAGGCAAAAATGATACACTTTCTCCCTACTCTGAGACCTATATTCCATTAAATTCAAGGAGTGTACTCTTTGATATGTGGCCAAACTTGTAAACTACAACTTTACCACAAACTTCATGCTTAATGGTGAAAGACTGAATGCTTTTGCCCTAAGAATGGGAACAAGACAGAGACATTCATTCTTACCACTCTTATTCAACAAAGTACTGGAAGACCTAGCCAGAGCTGTAGGACAAGAAAGTAAAATAAAAGGCATATAGATCTGTACAGCAAAGGACACCATCCTATAGTATGGGAGAATATATTTGTGAATGACATATCTGACAAGGGGTTAACATCCAAAGTATATAAAGAACTCACACACCTCAACACCCAAAAAGCAAATAAATAACCCTATTAAAAAATGGGTGGAGGATATAAACAGCACTTCTCCAAAGAAGAAATTCAGATGGCCAACAGGCAAATGAAAAAGATGCTCCACATCGCTAATTATCAGGGAAATGCAGATTAAAACCACAATGAGATATCATCTCACACCAGTTAGGATGACCAACATAGAAAAGACAAGGAACAACAAATACTGGCAAGGATGCAGAGAAAGGGGAACCCTCCTACACTGCTGGTGGGAATGTAAACTAGTTCAACCATTGTGGAAAGCAATATGAGGTTCCTCAAAAAACTAAAAATAGAAATACCATTTGACCCAGGAATTCCACTCCTAGGAATTTACCCAAAGAAAACAAAACTCAGATTCAAAAAGACAGATGCACCCCTATGTTTATCGCAGCACTGTTTACAATAGCCAAGAAATGGAAGCAACCTAAGTGTCCATCAGTAGATGAATGGATAAAGAAGATGTGGTACATATACACAATGGAATATTATTCAGCCATAAGAAGAAAACAAATCCTACCATTTGCAACAACATGGATGGAGCTAGAGGGTATTATGCTCAGTGAAATAAGCCAGGTGGAGAAAGACAAGTATCAAATGATTTCACTCATCTGTGGAGCATAAGAACAAAGCAAAAACTGAAGGAACACAACAGCAGCAGACACAGAGAACCCAAGAATGGACTAACAGTTACCAAAGGGAAAGGGACTGAAGGGGTGTGGGTGGGAAGGGAGGGATAAGGGGAATATTAGGGGCATTACAGTTAGCACACATAATGTAGCGTGGGGCACAGGGAAGGCGGGAGGAGAAGACAAGTAGTGACTCTATAGTATCTTACTACGCTGATGGACAGTGACTGTAATGGGGTATGTGGTGGGGACTTGATAATGGGGGGAATCTGGTAATCACAATGTTGCTCATGTGATTGTATATTAATGATACCAAAATAGATAAATATAAATATAATAGCTCAAAATACAATTAAAAAAAGGCATATAGATATGAGTCTATAGCCATTAAAAAAAAATTCTACAAGCTACCTAGTCAAATAAAATTTTGAAATGGTGCCATTGGATTTTTTTCTCTTTCTATTAAGTCTGGATTGACAAACTATAGAGTCAATACGGCATTCACATATGCTTTCCTTTTAATCTTCTGTGGCCATTGTCTTAGGTTTGAGAAGAGATTTTCCGTTTTAAATTGGACAAAGAACTTTAGATCAAGCTGCATAAATACTATAGCCAGAGAAGTTTCAGAGACAGTAAATTTCCTTTTTCTTATAACTAAAGTTATCTATCTTTTCTCTTTGCATATTGCTTATAGACATGTTTGCTAAAAGCAAGCGGGTTAGAATCGCTACCAGTCCACCATCACTGCCAACACATACACACCCAAGCTAAAGTATTTATTATTCTCTCTCCACTGTTGGAAAGATGTCTCAGTAAATCAGTGGGACTTACAGGGTAACCTAGAGCACCAGAGCTTGGATCAGCCTCCTTAAATTGTGTTTCCATATATTCCCTTATCTGTGATTAATGGTGTCTATCTGGAACTGCTACTATTACCTCCTTATTTTAGAGGTATTATACCAAAGATTTTTCAGTAAAATTTATATCTCTACTTTGAGCCAGTACTTGAACCTTTTTTGACAGCCAGAAGGTTAGAAGGCTGGCAGATGCCAGAATTATGTGGAATCAGATTAGGAAGATAGGAAATAGGTGGTGTAGTATCAAAGACTGTGTGTAAATCCATGTATTAGTTTGAAACTATAAGATTACTACCTTTGTGGTTCAAAAAATGGCCAGACATTGGTGATTTCATAAGGCTCAACCTCTACCTGTGGAGCAAAAAGAGGCCCACACCTGGGCCAGTTATCACGCCATCATCTATGTAAGAGGGAACACTGTCTCATATGAGCAGTCAGTGGTTGATCTTAGGTAGATCATCCAGGTCTCCTAGCTTCCAGCTCTGTGCTGTTTTTAATACAACACACACTGCTGAATTATTAGGAGTCCATAGTTGAATGGTGTCTACTCTTCCTTTTAAGTGGAGCTGCTCTGTGTGGCTATTGCAGTGGAGGAAGGAAAAAGGGGAAGAAGAAGGAGAACCCACTCCTATAGGGCAAAGTAGTGTGGCTTCCTTATGCTCACCTCCCTTTTAAAGAAATCTTCTATTTTACTCCTTGTAGACTTTTGGGACTTCTTTCAGCTTTCTCTGCTGTGCCCAAACTTTAGGCCCTGAATTCTTCAAGAACTTGTAGAGGGCAGTTGCATTGCATCGCATCTTATGCTCTGCACCTGATGTCTGTGAGAGTGAGCTGTTAGGGTGTTTAAAGGAAAAGGTAAGCTCGATTACTTTTAAGATGAGATTCCAGGATCAGAGGCAGAATGTCATGGTGGCTGAGAATGTGGGCTTAGGCAGCCTGAGTTTAATTCCGTCACTACTAACTGTCGGGGATTTTAGCCTTCCCCGAGCCCCCTCCGAACCTGCGGAGAGAACGGGAAGGGGGAGACACGCCCCGGCAAGGCAGGACCGGGAAGGGTGAGTGCCGACTGTCCGCCTGATCACCAGCCTCCGGCCCCTAGGCCTGAACCGGAGACAAACAGACGTGACAGGGAGCTCAGTCAAAGCAGGAACTCGTTTATTGCGGAAACAGCAGAGTATATATAACATTCATGGGCCAATCAGCATAAAGGTCAAGCAGTCATAAGCTCTTCACGCAGGAAGGCACATAATGCAAGCAAACGGTGTCCACGAGCTGATCATTTTCGTGGAAGACTCAAGCCACTGATAGGGAGATACCTGGAACACAGGTAGACTAACGTCCTAGCCCGCCAAAATGCCTGGGCACCACCCCATACTCATCAGGCGAACGCCATCTTGGCAATGCATTTAAAGGCTACTTCTTAGATTAGAAGGCCCTACAACTAACGGCTCTCTAACTTTGGAAAATGACTGAGTCCTGTTTGGGCATAATTCTTTGCCTGCAAAATGGGGATAATAATAATGCCTTCCTATGAGGTTGTTTTGTAAGGGCCAACATGTATGTAAAATGCCTAGCACAGGGCCCGTACATGGTAAAGTGCTCATTAAAAGTTATTCTCACAAGCATCTTTTGGGAGAGGAGGGGCAGATACTGGGATACCTGGATTCTTTTTCTAGGTCCATTTCTAAATTACTTGGCTCATTTGAGCACAGAGTTTATTTATTAGTCCCCTTGCTTGGGTTCACCAGAGTTCAGGGCAGGGACTGCTTTTACTACTATGGAAAAAGGGAGGTCATTTAGCAGTCAGTTCAAACTTTCCAGCTATGAGTGGAACAGCATGAAGTAATCGTTAGCCTCCTTTGCTACAGTGCAGCCCAGGCCTGGCAATTCATAATCCCAGCTCAACTTGCCACTCTAATGCTGGTGCATTTTCCTTTCTCTGGCAAAATAAGTGATCCCAGGAGTATGGATGGTGGAGAAAGTGTGGGATGGAATTGCTAAGCTCTGGTGTGATGGTGAAGCCCTCACTCCTTCATCAGTGAAACGATAGTTTGCAAGCATAGTTCTGCCCATTTTGGAGCTCTTGTTTTAATATCACATAGTGTGAACTGGCTAAGAGTCTGAAAGTGAGGTCTCCAATTAGCTCTCTGTTTCCCCCACTCAGCACCCAGCTGTTGGGAGATGGGATTGTACCTCTACAGTATTTTGTCATTTTTTTTCACTTACTGGATCAAGAAGCTGGCTGAAAGCTTCATCTTTGAGTCATGTGGATGTTTTATGTAGGTAGAACTCATAATAGTATGAATTATGTCTTAACAGAAATTTAATACTATTCACTTTGATTCTTGTTCACTTTGGTTAGATGTTCTTGAGAACAATTTCTCATGAAAATTGGGGACTGAGCAACTTAGCTACAAGGGGGAGAAAAGAGAAGGAGGTCCCGTGAAATTGTTCTGTGCTGGAGAGTTGATGAAACTTTTCTAAGAAATGGAAATGTTGATAGCCAGAAGTTTCTTTGCTTGAACATTGTGACTTAATAACATGCTGGTGGCACTCATTCAGGTCTTAGGCATTCTTCTTTCAGCGTTTAGCAAACATTTACAGATTGTCTACTACCACCACTTTGATAGACAATGAAGATACCAAGATGACAGGCCACATTAATAGAAATTTGATTTCTTTGCTGCTCTTTCCCCCTCGCCCAGCACAATGGCTGGCACAAAGTAAGCACTCAGCAAATATTTGTTGAAAACTAGAGTCAAAACGAAAGGGAGTGGTTGAGGATAAGTGAGGTGTTTTTTTTTTTGTGTGTGTGTTGTTTTGTTTAGGGAACTGGCTTGCTTCCATTACCTGAGAGTATGTGGGTGGATTTGAAGTTACTTGAATTCCTTGGTTTTATAGTTCAATTAGGTACATATCTTCCTACTTGTACCAGAATTTAGCTGAGTGATCATTAATCTTTTTTTGTGCCATGGATTCATTAGATAATCAAGTAAAGCCTTTAGACTCTTTCTCAGAATAATGCATAAAATAAAATACATGGTTTATAAATGAAGAAAATTATATAGAAATGTCTCTATGAAAATATTAAAACCACTTGTTTTATGCTATGTTACTGCATTAAATAGTAAAATGTGAGAGCAGGTCTTATAACTCTTGTAAATGATATTCCAGATTACTTGCAGCAGCACTAATGTTATGTGGAAACACCTGTGATTTCCATTGGTGACAAAGTTGCAGATATTGCTGATAATACGGTGGTCTGTTGCCCAGGTTCATGTTTGAAGGAAATACTACATTTCAGTTAGAGGCTAATATAAACAAAGGTTTATTTTTTTTCCCTCACTATCCATTTCATGGACACCGGCATTCTGTATATGAACTCCATTTCTCCATTTCTTTGCAAAGATGTTTTGAGACACATTCTCCTTGACTTTGTCTCAGCTTGAAATTGACCTTGATTAGTTTGATTTTGTCATTGATATCTGTCCCCCCTGATTGATGGACTGTCATCTCCAACAAGGCAGGAACATTATCAGGGTTTTTTGGGGGAGGGGGATTTATATCTTTTGCACCTGGTATTTGGCAAAGAGAAGGTGTTCAATACATATTTGTCAAATAATTAGATGAACGAACCTAAGGAAAACTAAAGTGTGGTTGGTTTAGAGTGACTTGTTTTAAACTGAGGTTGTTTCCTGGCAATTCCCCACCTACCTTTATGGATCTTCACATATCCACTGTTTAATACTTATACTTCTGTGTTCACTCTCTTTGTTCTAAATGTAACAAAGCCCTTTTGATTATTTTTACCATTTTCTGCAAGCCTCAGATCATGGTGGACTTCCTTTTTATACCATTACCTTTCTAGGCTTGAGCCCCTCATTTAAATTTTCATTACATGTCTTCCTTTACTCTTCTGTCATTATTTTTTATTTTATTATTTAGCTTAACCTCTGGGGGAGTAGGACTGGTTGTGAGAGGGACTTTGAACATTTACTTCTGAATTGTTTGAACTTTTCATAGTTGTCATGTGTTAATTTTGTTTTTAAATGAAAATCATAATGGAGGGGTCCCTGTGAGTCATGTTTATTCGTTCAGAAGACTCTCACTTTCTTTGTCATTGACATTAGTTACAGTTATCAGTGTACTGTACTTGGGGAACTTTCCATCTCTAGCCAAAATGAAAGGAAGAAGTCCCTCTATAGAGCTAAATATGTAATGCATATCCCTCCAGATCTTTGTGTGTGTGTGTGTACACACACACACTAGAAATAAATTTTTCTGTTTTGTGGAATTTTTTACATAGTATAGCTTTACTCTAAATTATTAAATGTTTAGTCTTTGACAGGTTGTTTTCAACTTTTCATTACATCATTCATTATAATGATGTAAGCAGAATCCTTGTATATACTTCATTGTTTACCTGTTTGGGCATTTTTCTAGGCCATATATCAAGTGGAATTGCATGTTGAATGGTATGCACATATAATATCTTAATAGATATTGACAAATTATTCTGTCTGTAAAAAAGTATCAAATTGTACTTCATCCAGTCACTTATGAGGGTGTCCATTTTCTCCAAACCTTTGAATTTGTGTGTGTGTGTGTGTGTGTGTGTGTGTGTGTGTGTGTGTGTGTGTTAATCTGATGGAAAGTTTAATTTTCATTTCTCAAATTACTAATGAGTTTGAAAATCTTTTCTCACGTCTCTCAACCATTTCCATTTTTCCTTTGTCATACAGTAGTGTATGTAAAATGCATGGCAGAGTGTCTGGCACATGATTCATGCCATATGTAGTAGTAATAGCATTCCTTTTTCAAACTTCTGGTCTTGGGATTCACCCATCCTTTTTCTCAGTTCTGCTTTCTAAAGCCCAGTGTAAACACCTAACTTTTTCTAGAGTTCTTTGCTTGGCTAGTAAGACTTTTTCACTTAATCCTTGCTGGCATCTCTTATTTTCTAGCAACGTGCTCAGGCTCAGGTTTGTGGTGGTGAATAATAAAGGGCACTCCTGGGTCTCACCTGAGTCGCCACTCTCCTGTTTCCCTAGGCTGCAGGATGTGAAGAAGAATCTCAGCATCCTCTGTACCTTTCTGCTCAACAACTGTTGGACTGCCCAGGTGCCTCCAAGGTCCTGCTCAGGCCCAAGTAGACAATGTCCCTGCCCTTCTCCAGGAGCCTCAGGAGCTGCAGTTTCTCCCAGCTGCAAGCATGCCTCCCCTGTCCCCCGCCCCTGGTCTGGCTGACATGTGTGCTCTTTTCAGCTCCTCTGCCCGTGGTGCCCTCTCTGTGAAGAGAGAAGGGGCCTGCGGTTACTCTCCTCACCCATTCTGGAGGGCAGTCCTTGTTCTGCCTCCTCTCTGTTTTGTTAACTCTACACACAATTTTATATTTTTTGGAAGTTTCTTCCTCGATATATGTGGCCTGGGTTAACTACTGCCCACCTCCTCTGAAGGGGTTGGCATAAGCAAGGCTATAACCCAGAAGGTTTCAGTCACCGGTTAGGTGGTCACTTGAATCAGACTTAAGGCCAGATTAGGAGTTCCCTATTTGGTTTCCTCCATCTGGAAGATGACATTTTTGCAGATCAAGAAATTATCAGGGACCTCTAGGGGTGTGTATGTATATGTATTAGCTCTTTTAAAAAGTCTTCTAAATTTTCATTTTGAAATCATTTCAGACTTATAAAAATTTTGCAAAAATAGTACAAAGGATTCCAGAATACCCTTCACTCTGATGCCCCAAATATTAATATCTTACATAACTACAGTATAATTATCAAGCCAGAAAATTCACAGTGATACAATATTACTATCTATTTTACAGGTCCCAAATTTTGTCCCAGTAATATATTTTTTTTGTCCAGGATCCCATTCAGAATCACACATTTCATTTAGTTGTCACATCTCCGTAGATTCATTTAACCTGGAACAGTTTATAGAGGCTTGGGTTTTTAAAGGCACATGACCATCAGCACATATCCAGATAGTCGAAAATCCCCCATCATGACAGGATCCTGTTTCTGTCCCCATCTCGGGGTGGATTTCAGGACTGTTGTCAGTATCCTCCCACCACCTGGATAATGATTCATGCCTTTGCCCAGTCAAACCACCTACATTTGTGTCTTCTTCCAAAGGCTGATATACATTCAACTGCATATTTGTAGATGTTCTTAAAATGTTTCTTCTGAGCATTTTGTCTTCTATCTACTCACACATATTCTGCCTAGTCAATTTACTGTTTGTTATCCATACTGTAGTTGTTGATTTAAAGGCACCTGAGGCCATAATGTCCTAATAGACATCCCCTAGCGTGACCTTCCATCTCTAGCAGCAGGACCTGCTCCTTTGGCCCTCTCTCAGATAATATGGCAGTGATTCATGCAAGTGGAGATAATGGTTGGGTTAGCTTCAATTTTTGTTTCCTCTGTGGGAAAGGCAGCCAATAAAAGAAAGATTTTTGTAGAGTGTCTTTGTTCATTTGAAGAATGATTGAACTGGCTCTTATGTCTATTTCTGCAGTTTTCTCTTATACCCTAAAAGCCCGAAAGAGGTTATACTTGCTAGCGATCAAATCAAGGACAGCCTTTAAGAAACATATTGACGGGAGCATCTGGAGGTAGTTTGAATATTAGGAAGTCTGTGAATCAGGTTGTTCGCTTTGTGCTGAGGTGTGGAACAAGGTAAGCATCTTGAGAAATCATCTTCGAGTTCACTGGTTCGGGCTCCAGTGTGGTCAGGTCAAGAGGGCTCATGATGCTGGCGTGACTGCGCCTTTTTTAGTTGTGTGTCCAGAAGTGCCTCACCGCGACCCTGGAAGAAAACACCAGAACAAGTACACACATCCTAAAAGCAGAGCCGTTTTTTAGTATGGTTTTAAAAATCTTCCCTTTTGGTCATCCAAAAAGCAGCAGAGACGTGTGGTCTAGTGGTCACGGCCAAAGGCCGAGCAGAAGGAGCATGGCCCTGGCCAGCCCCCAGCCGGCTGTTGTTGCTCCCGAGTGCTGTGTGGTCTTGAGCCGGCGCCCAGAAAAACAAGGCCCCCGCCCTGATCTTTTCCTCTTTATTTTTAAAAGCAAAGCACAAGGGGCTGAAGGGAACAAGAACCTGAGCTAAGGTTCCTCAGGTGAGAAATATGCCCTTTTATAATTAATTATTGCTAATTAGTTTTGTTCACCCCATAATTCTAAAAAGAGCTTTACTTCAGCCAGACTAAGGAAATCATCAACATTCTTGGGGTAAATTGATGTGGATTTATTGCTTTTATTTTCTTTTATTTTTGGATGAGGAGTATGTAGGGTTGAAACCTATCAGAGCACTTGTTGATTTTTCCCCTTGGAACTCCTTAACGGAGATGAATGCTGTCTTTAACAGTGTCTGCTAGGCTAGACACCTGGGTGAATAATATAGTACCTTTCTTTGGTACATCCCAGGAGATGTTGACTTACTGAGGGCAGGGATTCATCATGTCTTTCTGCCTTGGTGCTTAGTAAAGTGCTATGGAGCATGTTTAATAAGCACTCAGTACTAATGAATTACCTTGGAGGCAGTGAATTGAGTGGAGTTCTGTTACGGGATCTGCAGTCCAGTTCATCTGTTGAATGTCTTGGGTTCTGATCGGTAGTGGGTCCCTCTAAATAGAAATCCATAAAGGCAAGGATCTTGACTTTCTTGTTCTTCCCTACATCCTAGCACCTCGAACAGCCCCAGGTCAAGATCCATGTTCAATAAATATTTTTTAAGTGAGGGAATGAGAAAAGAATGCCCAAGTGTGTTTCTCTTTTTAGCCACAGGCTTGGAGCTTACTACATTACTTGCATGCTGCATTTCCTTCTCCATTTCTTTGTGATTGTTGGTATATGGCAGAAATCAGTCTGCTACACCAGAGAAAGTCTCAAGTTAGAAGGCTTATTAGAGACCAAGGATCTGGAATTAGTTGAGAAGTTTGTAATCTTTCAACTGTTGTATACTGTCCTAACACCAACAATAAAGTTAGGATATATATGTATGTCTGTATATACATATGTATATATAATATATATGCATGCACTGCTGTGTATGTATTACACATATTTTTAAATTTCTTGTCCTCTTGCTTTTCTTGAACTTTCCAAAAATATATAAATGTGCTCAGAGGTCTGGTTTCTGGTGGTCAAATCTCCATGCTGTAAAAGAAATCATGACCACCGATATCCTTGTGGCCGTGCTGAAGAAGCTAAGAATTGATAGGTAAGGGCTGATCACAGTGAGCCTTCCATTTCCCGAAGTGAGTCATTTGCTTTAGCCCTTTATTTAGAACATCAACAATATATACCTACGAAAAAGTGTGTGTACACATATGCTCATGAGCACACGCAAACACACACACACACACACACACACACCCCTGTAATGATGAGATACAAATAGTCATTTATTATAATTCCCTGAATGGGTTTCACTCTGTATGCATGGATATCTGCAATGGTTGCCTTTTGTTTATTCCAGCGGTAGTAGTGAAAGGGCTAAGGGTTGGAATCCTGAGTTGGAACCTTGAGCAATTTGTGTAACTTCTCTGAGTCTCAGTTCACCCAGCTGTAAAATGAGGTAAATACCATACTTATGAAGACTCGAGGAGATCCCACATGGTTTCACATCAGTTCCATTAGCTGTCCAATTGAAAATGAACTCCAGAGATGTTAAGATTTTATATATGTCTGCATATATATAATATATTACATCATTGTCTAGTGAGTTGCTAGATCTATCCTGACCCTATGCTGACTGCCTTTTGGGCTACAATAGTCAGTGGAGCTATAATGATACAGAAAGATCCAGTATGATATATTTTATTTTGCAGGGTAGGGAAGAGCAGGGCTTGGAAGAGCACATAAAGCAGGAAAGCAAAAATAGTAATACAAAAGACCCCAAAAGTTTAGGACTACACATTGGAGGGAAATGTGATCGTGAAATTGTCAGGCCAGTTTTGTTAACTTGATATTAGAACGGTAGCTGTATATTAAGCAAGTATAGAATTTCCTAATGAGGTCTTTTTTTTTTCTTGATATTATTAATGTACAATTACATGAGCAACATTATGATTACTAGACTCCCCCTATTATCAAGTCCCCACCACAGACCCCATTGCAGTCACTGTCCATCAGTATAGTAAGATGCTATAGAATCACTACTTGTCTTCTCTGTGTTATACTGCCTTCCCCGTGTGCCCCCTACATTATGTGTGCTAATCATAATACCCCTTTTTCCCACTTATCCCTCCCTTCCCACCCATACTCCCCAGTCCCTTTCCCTTTGGTAACTGTTAGTCTATTCTTGGGTTCTGTGAGTCTGTTGCTGTTTTGTTCCTTCAGTTTTTTCTTTGTTCTTATACTCCACAAATGAGTGAAATCACTTGATACTTGTCTTTCTCCACCTGGCTTACTTCACTGAGCAAATACCCTCTAGCTCCATCCATGTTGTTGCAAATGGTAGGATTAGTTTTCTTCTTATGGCTGAATAATATTCCATTGTGTATGTGTACCACATCTTCTTTATCCATTCATCTAGTGATGGACACTTAGGTTGCTTCCATTTCTTGGCTATTGTAAATAGTGCTGCAATAAACATAGGGGTGCATATGTCTTTTTTCAAACTGGGCTTCTGCATTCTTAGAGTAAATTCCTAAAAGTGGATTTTCTGTTTTTAGTTTTTTCAGGAGCCTCCATACTGCTTTCCACAATGGTTGAACTAGTTTACATTCCCACCAGCAGTGTAGGAGGGTTCCCCTTTCTCCACATCCTTGCCAACATTTCTTGTTGTTTGTCTTTTGGATGTTGGCCATCCTAACTGGTGTGAGGTGATATCTCATTGTGGTTTTAATTTGCATTTCTCTGATGATCAGTGATGTAGAGCATCTTTTCATGCGCCTGTTGGCCATCTAAATTTCTTGTTTGGAGAAGTGTCTGTTCAGCTCCTCTGCCCATTTTTTAATTAGCCTGTTTGCTTTTTGTTTGTTGAGGTGCATGAGCTCTTTATATAATTTGGATGTCAACCCCTTACCGGATATATTATTTATAAATATACTCTCCCATACTGTAGGATGTCTTTTTGTTCTACTGATGGTGTACTTTGCTGTACAGAAGCTTTTTAGTTTGATATAGTCCCACCTGTTCATTTTTGCTTTTGTTTCCCTTGTTTGGGGAGATATGTTCATGAAGAAGTCGCTCATGTTTATGTCCAAGAGATTTTTGCCTATGTTTTTTTCTAAGAGATTTATGGTTTCATGACTTAAATTCAGGTCTTTGATCCATTCTGAGTCTACTTTTGTGTATAGGGTTAGACAATAATCTAGTTTCATTCTCTTACATGTAGCTGTCCAGTTTTGCCAACACCAGCTGTTGAAGAGGCTGTCATTTCCCCATTGTACATCCATGGCTCATTTATCGTATATTAATTGACCATATATGCTTGGGTTTACCTCTGGGTTCCCTATAGTCTGTTCCATTGATCTATGGGTCTGTTCTTGTGCCAGTACCAAATTGTCTTGATTACTGTGACTTGGTAGTAGAGCTTGAAGTCAGGGAGCATAATTCCCCCTGCTTTATTCTTCCTTCTCAGGATTGCTTTGGCTATTTGGGGTCTTTTGTGGTTCTATATGAATTTTAGAACTATTTGCTCTAGTTCATTGAAGAATGCTGTAGGTATTTTGATAGGGATTGCATTGAATCTGTAGATTGTTTAGGCAGGATGGCCATTTTGACTATATTAATTCTTCCTATCCATGAGCACAGGATGTGTTCCCATTTATTGGTATCTTTAATTTCTCTCAAGAGTGTCTTGTAGTTTTCAGAGTATAGGTCTTTCACTTCCTTGGTTAGGTTTATTCCTAGGTATTTTATTCTTTTTGATGCAATTGCAAATGGAATTGTTTTCTTGATTTCTCTTTCTGCTAGTTCATCATTAGTGTATAGGAATGTAACAGATTTCTGTGTATTAATTTTGTATCTTGCAACTTTACTGAATTCAGATATTAGATCTAATAGTTTTGGAGTGGATTTTTTAGGGTTTTTTATGTACAATATAATGTCATCTGCAAACAGGAAAAGTTTGACTTCTTCCTTACTAATCTGGATACCTTTTATTTCTTTGTGTTGTTTGATTGCCATGGCTAGGCCCTCCAGAACTGTGTTGAATAAAACTGGGGAGAGTGGGCATCCTTGTCTTGTTCCCGATCTTAAAGGAAAAGCTTTCAGCTTCTTGCTGTTAAGTATAATGTTGGCTGTGGGTTTGTCATATATGGCCTTTATTATGTTGAGGTACTTGCCCTCTGTACCCATTTCGTTGAGAGTTTTTATCATGAATGGATGTTGAATTTTGTCAAATGCTTTTTCAGCATCTATGGAGATGATCATGTGGTTTTTGTTCTTCTTTTTGTTGATGTGGTGGATGATGTTGATGGATTTTCGAATGTTGTACCATCCTTGCATCCCTGGGATGAATCCCACTTGAACATGATAGATGATCTTTTTGATGTATTTTTGAATTCAGTTTGTTAATATTTTGTTGAGTATCATTGCATCTATGTTCATAAGAGATATTGGTCTGTAATTTTTTTGTGTGTGGTGTCTTTGCCTGGTTTTGGTATTAGAATGATGCTGGTCTCATAGAATGAGTTTGGGAGTTTCCCTCCTCTTCTACTTTTTGGAAAACTTTAAGGAGGATGGGTATTAGATCTTCACTAAATGTTTGATTAAGTTCAGCAGTGAAACCATCTGGTCCAGGCGTTTTGTTCTTAGGTACTTTTTTGATTACCAGTTCAATTTCTTTGGTGGTAATTGGTCTATTCAGATTTTTTGTTTCTTCCTGGGTCAGCCTTGGAAGGTTGTGTTTTTCTGGAAAGTTGCCCATTTCTTCTAGGTTATCCAGTTTGTTACCATATAATTTTTCATAGTATTCTCTCATAATTCTTTGTATTTCTGTGGTGTCTGTAGTGATTTTTCCTTTCTCATTTCTGAATCTGTTTATGTGTGTGGACTCTCTTTTTTTCTTGATAAGTCCAGCTAGGGCTTTATCTATTTTTTTTTATTTTCTCAAAGAACCAGCTCCTGCTTTCATGGATTCCTTCTATTGTTTTATTCTTCTCAGTTTTATTTATTTCTGCTTTCATCTTTATTATGTCCCTCCTTCTACTGACTTTGGGCCTCATTTGTTCTTCCTTTTCTAGTTTCATTAATTGTGAGTTTAGACTGTTCATTTGGGATTGTTCTTCTTTCCTGAGGTAGGCCTGTATTGCAATATATTTCCCTCTTATCATGGCTTTTGCTGCATCCCACAGATTTTGTGGTGTTGAATTATTGTTGTCATTTGTCTCCATATATTGCTTGATCTCTTTTTTTATTTGGTCATTGATCCATTGATTATTTAGGAGCATGTTGTTAAGTCTCCATGTGTTTGTGGGCTTTTTCATTTTCTTTGAGTAATTTATTTCTAGTTTCATGCCTTTGTGATCTGAGAAGCTGGTTGGTACAATTTCAATCTTTTTGAATTTATTGAGGTTCTTTTTGTGGCCTAGTATATGATCTATTCTTGAAAATGTTCCATGTGCACTTGAGAAGAATGTGTATTCTGTTGCTTTTGGATGGATTGTTCTGTAGGTGTCCGCTAGGGCCATCAGTTCTAATATGTTGTTCAGTGCCTCTGTCTCTTTATTTATTTTCTGTCTATTTCATCTGTCCTTTGGAGTGAGTGGTGTGTGAAGTCTCCCAAAATGAATGCATTGCATTCTATTTCCCCCTTTAATTCTGTTAGTATTTGTTTCATATATGTAGGTGATCCTGTGTTGGGTCCATAGATATTTATAATAGTTATATCCTCTTGTTGGATTGACCCCTTTATCATTATGTAATGTCCTTCTTTGTCTCTTGTTAATTTCTTTGTTTTGAAGTCTATTTGTCGGACACAAGTACTGCAATTCCTGCTTTTTTCTCACTGTTAGTTGCATGAAATATCTTTTTCCATCCCTTCAGTTTTAGTCTGTGTATGTCTTTGGGTTTGAAGTGAGTCTCTTGTAGGCAGCATATAGATGGGACTTGTTTTTTTATCTGTTCAGTGACTCTATATCTTTTGATTGGTGCATTCAGACCATTTACATTTAGGGTGATTATCAATAGGTATGTACTTATTGCCATTGTAGGCTTTAGATTTGTGGTTACCAAAGGTTCAAGGGTAATTCCCATACTCTCTTAAGAGTTTAATTTACCTCACTTTGTATGCTATTACAAACAGAACCTCAGGATTCTTTGTTTTTTTTCCCTCCTTTTTCTTCCTGCTCCATTCTTTGTATGTTATGAATCATATTTTGTACTCTTTGTCTATCCCTTGGGTCACATCTATTCAGCCTTAGGAATACTTCCATCTATAGGAGTCCCTCCAAAATGCACTGTAGAGGTGGTTTGTGGGAGGTAAGTTCTACCAGCTTTTGCTTATCTGAAAATTGTTTAATCCCTCCTTCAAAGTTAAATGATAATCTTGCCGGGTAGAGTATTCTTGGTTCAAGGCCCTTCTGCTTTATTGCATTAAATATATCATGCCACTCCCTTCTGGCTGTAAGGATTCTGTTGAGAAATCTGATGATAGCCTGATGGGTTTTCCTTTGCATGTGATCTTTTTTCTCTCTCTAGCTGCTTTTAAAAGTCTGTCTTTATCCTTGATCTGTGCCATTTTAATTATTATATGTCTTGATATTGTCTTCTTGTGTCCCTTGTGTTGGGAGATCTCTGAGTCTCCATGGTTTGAGAGACTATCTCCTTCCCCAGATTGGGGAAGTTTTCCGCAATTACCTGCTCAATGACACTTTCCCTTTTTCTCTCTCTTCTTCTTCTGGTACCCCTATTATGTGAATATTGTCCTGTTTGGATTGGTCACACAGTTCTCTCAATATTCTTTCATTCTTAGAGATTCTTTTTTCTCTCTGTGCCTCAGCTTCTTTGTATTCCTTTTCTCTAATTTCTATTCCATTTACCATCTCTTCCACTACATCGAATCTGCTTTTAAATCCCTCCATTGTATGTTTCATTTCAGATATGGAATTTCTTAGTGATTTAATCTCCGTCTTAAATTCGTTCCTGAGTTCTTGAATATTTTTCTGTACCTCAGAAAGCATGTTTATGATTTTTATTTTGAACTCTCTTTCAGGGAGATTAGTGAGTTCAAGTTCATTTGGCCCTTTTTCTGGGGTTTGTGAGATTTTGGTCTGAAGCATGTTCTTTTGATGTTTCATATTTCTGTGTGATGCCCACTAGCTCACAGATACTCCAGTCATTGGAGCTGCTCAGCCCCTAGAGTAAGGTTGGGGGTTGTAGGGGAGTGGAGCTCGTCCCTGGGGGGAGGAAAAAGCTGTTTCCTGAATCCCGCCTTCAGTGCATGTTTCCTGTATCAGAGCCAGTGGGCCGAGCACACAGGTGTAAGCCTCTGTGCTTTGCGTCTCTAGCTGTTGTAGGCGGGGCCTCCCTCTGCCTGGCCTGACACCTGCACAGTGACTGCCGGTTTGCGAGCTGGTGTTGTCAGGCCAGTAGGAAGGTGCAGCAGGCTGTGTGTCACAGTGGGGCGCCTTGGAGCTGAGTAGGTAGCCAGGGGGATGGAGCACCTGAAGCTCCCTAAATTTCCTAACCAGCTGGGCAGAGCACGCTCAGACAACCTTGTCCAGCTCTCCGTTCTCCCATGCAGCAAGCTCTGTGCAAACCCCGCCCCTTCAGCATCCCTCTCGCTGCTGGGAAGCCTATCATATTGTCTGCTTTTCCTTATTCCCAGAGTGGCTGGGTGTGGATCCCGTCCTCCACAAACGGCTGGAATCTGTCTCTCAAGCACTCTGCCTGTCCCAGCTCTCCATCCTCCAGATCACCAGACAGTGTAGGTTTCTGCTCCCAAAGCAGATCTCCATGACTGGGTGTTCCGCAGTCCCAGGATTCCACCCCCTCCCCACTCCATTTCTCTTCCTCCTGCTGGTGAGCTGAGGTGGGGGAAGGGCCTGGGTCCCACCCGATCAAGGCTTTCGTAAGTTACCCTGTTCTGTGAGATCTTCTGTGTTCGTGAGGTCTGTATGCAGTCTGGTGCAGCCTTCTTTCCTGTTGCTGTTTTAGGGTTAGTTGTATTAACTGTATTTTCTCACTCTCTGTGGTTTTGGGAGGAGTTCTCTGTCTCACCTTTCACGCCACCATCTTGAATCTCCTTCTTCCTTAATGAGGTCTTACAGTGTAATTTCCAGAGGTAGTTGAAATATCTTGGCAAATGGGATGATGGGGCTTCTTAGGCTGTACTTCTCTGCTGTCTTTTTGCAGGCTGAGAGGCCAAGTGATTAATACTTTCCTCTCTGAACAGGCTCAGGACCTGAGCCCTGTCACTCTCACTGGTTCCAGTAAGCCTTCATTTTTGCCACTATCATTTCTTTAGCCCTAAAATCTAATCATAGTAAATATTATAGTGAGGCTGTTCTGTGTATAGTGCCAATATTACCCAATCAGAACCAGTTTTTGGAGGTTTAGATAAATTTTACCTGGAATGTGGGCTGTTTCTTTGGGTGGATGCATCAATCAGTATTCTTACTGGGTTCAAGTCTTTTGAGTAGATTGTTCTAAACCCTGGGCACCTCATAGGTGATTAGGTACTCATCACAATCAAAGGAAGATTGGTACAAGCAGAGCAATTAGGCACAGAGGGAAGTTTGAGAGGTGAGGAAGGTGGGCGGTAACTGGAACTTGAGTAAGGTGCCCTGATCTGACGAACGAGGCCTTCTCACTCTGGGATCCAAGGGTGGACTTGGGGAGGGGTGTAGTGGTAACTTCTGACAAGCCTCTGACTTGCCATGCAAGATGTTTGTGTACGGGTTTGCTGAAGAGAAAAGTTCATAGCATTTCTTAGTTTGTCAGTGGGCGCCGTGGCCCACCGCCACATGGTCATTTCATGAGAATAAATATTTGGCGGAAAGCTCTCTGTTCTTAATTCCCATAAAGTCACAGCATATTGTTTCTTCTGAGTCCACTTGTGAGTTGAAGACAATTTTGGAAGGCCTTACGGCTCTTTGCATTTGTCTGCAGTGTTTTGTTTGCTGCATTTTGAGCTTGCCCAGAGATGAAGTACACCCTCATGTCTTTCACAGATTAGGTGTACAGAGGACAGACTTTGAAGAGTAAGTGAGCAAGCTTGTGTGTGACTGAGAGAGAGAGAGAAAGAAAGGAGAGTGGGATGAGGGAGTGGGGAGAGACAGGCAGAGAATTAGAGGCAGAGGGACAGGTAGCACACGCTTTTGGGGGTTTTAGTCTCATTATTGGGTTTCCATCTCGGATGGATACTGATGAAATTCACCTCCTTTTAATTAGTGCCTATGCTTTCCTCTTTGGGACTGCCACAATTAATTCAATTAAAACAATTAACTCAGACTACTGGTGTGGTTTTCTTTTTTAACGCTTTTTTGGGTATCTTTAAAAAGCTTTGCTTGCAAGAAAAGTAGAATCAACCTTGTGTTTTGTTTTTCCTGGACAACTCTGTTCCTTTCAGTTTCTGTCCCGGGCTGGAGCAAGAAATCCTTAGGGTGATCCTGCATGCCATCTCGTGTTTGGTTCCATTATTATCAAAGTGAGGTGTTTCCAACATTGACACCCAGGCTGAGTCACTGACCAAGAAAGTCAACTTCATGATTATGTGAAAGTCTGTGAATCTGCACTTGTTTTAGTCAGACTAATCCTGGGCTGCATTATGTTAGAGACCTCTTCAGATTAGAGAAAACCCTCTCTCAAATTTAGACCACAGAGATGGCTATATGAGTTACATAAAGAAAAGAAACACTGGTCAGGAATATGGGATGGGTCCTGTAAAAGAGTAGTATCTGTCTGGAGAACCTGTCTTGCACTAAGACTGAGTTAGTCCTGTGAGTCTTTTCTTGGGAGTAGTTTCTAGGGTGGCAGATATTTGGGAATGGAAACAGGACTTTCTCTCAGAACGGCCATTGTCTTTGAAAGACATTGAAGGAAAGCTAGAAATGTAAAGTGAGAAGGGAGGAGGCACCCATTATGTTCCCACATGTATTCTTATTTGGGCCCTAGCATCTGTGCATCACTTGGAGTAACAGAAGGAGGACCAAGCTGGAATTTGGGCTGGGATCTAATGAATCAACTAGCTGTGGACTTTAGGCAAGTTAGCTAACTTTCAGGGCGTGATTACCTCATCTGAAAAATAAAGGAGCTTGTCAGGGTGGTGGGCGTGTCAGTCTTTAGGATCTTATCAGTCTTAAGATGGTCCTTCCAGCTCTGAGATGTGGGTCCAAATCTTCTGACTAAATAACCAGTCAAGATCTGACCACTTGGAGTAGCTGAGGGTCCTGCCTCAGAGTCACCATGCTGCTCTGGTTGCTCATTTAGAAAGTTTTGCTACATCTGCTGGATTGGAGCATGAACGCACCATGAACGGAATACATGAGTTGGAGGTGTGGCTGGTGTATTAGTTTCCTAGGGCTGCTAAAACAAATTACCACAAACTGGGTGGCTTACAATAATACAGAGTTATTCTTTCATAGTTCTGACAGCCAGAAGTCCTAAATCAAGATGTCAACAGGGCCACGCTCCCTCCAAATTCTCCAGAGGAGAATTGTTTCTTGCTTCTTGCAGGCTCTCATGCCTCCAGGCTTTCCTTGGCTTATGGTGGCATCATTCCAATTTCTGCCTCTGTCTTCACCTGGCCTTCTCTTTCCATATCTTCTCCTCTTCTGTCTCTTTTAAGGACACTTATCATTGGATTTAGGGCCCACTGTATAATCCACAATGATCTTTTCTTAATCAGATCTGCAAAAACTCTTCCCAAATGAAGTCACATTCACAAGTTCTGAGGGTTAGGATATACACATATCTTTTTATTGTTCAACTCACCAGAACAGGTAAATTTATTTTCTTGGTCTCTTAAGAGGTGGCATATGCCATCTTTGCTGCCAACATTTGGCTCTGAGAGAGGCCTCTCATTGGGGAGCTTTCTCTTATGGATTTGTTTGTTTTGTGTCTAAGTATGTTGTCTAAGTCAGATGTTCTCAAATCTCTTGTAATATTTGCCTGGAAATGGCTTTCTCACGGCCCTTCAGAGTCCCCTGTAGATATTGTACCATGGCTGTTAGCAGAGAAAAGCCTTGGTTCCTTAGGGGAGGTGGGAGATTAAGGGCAACTTTGCATAGAAAAGTGAAAAGTTTTTTAAGAAAAATGGAGCTTGACTTTGTTCCATGGACTATTCCTTTGTTATTCAAAGGCAGAAACAGCTGTTTCCTCTGAAGGAATATAGTCATTGCTGGACTCCTTTTCCCATTGGCATTTGGCTGTTAGCATGTTTGCCTGCTTGTTTTTAAGATGGTAGCAGCCACAAGGGCACGGAGAGGCCCTAGCTTAAAACACCGTGCCCCACCCAGTGCGTTTAACCTGTGCATGGTCTGTCTTGACGAAATGAGCACCCGTACCAGCTAGAATGTCCCTCACTAGAGGCACACTGCTACTCTCCTTCATTGTCACATGAGAGGATATAAGCTGCTCTTCAAAATTTGAGCCTCTGGGAATTCAATTCAGTGAATATATATCGAGTATAAATTATGTACCAGTCACTGTATAGGTGTTTAGAGAGTTAACAAGCAAACCGCTTAGGCATCTTCTCTTGTGCCATAAATAGTTCCTTTTTTCCTCCTCTCATGGTACCTTTTTCCAGTCCAGTGGTTAGTTGTTTTGAACTGAACAACTTTGTTTTTAAAACCTCCCCATGCAAGAAAGTCCCTGTGCACCAGAGGTATACAGATGTGGTATTTTGTAGCTTCAGAGTCTCATTTGTCATAGGTTTGGAGCTTTCAGCAGTCTGCCTCAAGCACCTGCTCGTATCACCTCCCCCTCTCTTTAATTGGCTGCCTCTTCAAGTCCTAGCCCTGGAGGATACTTGTTCAATATTTGGGGACTTGCCAAAATTGAGGCAGCCTGTCCTATATGGACAAGACTGTTCCTTTATTTTCTTTTTACTTTAGTGAGGTGGAACTTACAGAAGACCAGTTGACAGGAGACCAACCAAGAGAGTTTTACTGTCTTCCTCCTATGACACAGCGCCTAAGTATTACCTCTGCCCAAAGGTGGGCTTCAGCCATCCCACTGGAATGGGGCCACAGAGCTGTCTGGTGCAAGAGAGGACTTCCTGCAGAACCTTGGTTGGCACAGTCTGTCTGTTTGGGGTGGGGTATCCTAACACTAGAATCACTTTCTTCAGACCTGGCTATCTGATCATAGCTCTTTTTTCTCCTTTAGACCACTGAGAAATATTTTCTCTCATTCTTTTACAGGCAAGGCAAGCAAGTATTTTGGCCAAAGGATTTTTTTTTTAAACAAGGAATTTCCAAACATTACATATTCTAATCCTGCAGTTCCATCTCTGGGAAGAGACATCCAAACTTTGGGGGCTGTTGGTAAAGACTACTAGACAGTAGTCAAGATCTGTTAATCCCACTCTTGCTGTGAAATAAAATAATGTTAGGCCCTATACATGGGATTTTTCTGAGTCCTTATGACAGTGTTCACCCAATACAGAGCCCAGAGCAGGCTGTGCTTGCTTTCCCTGCTCCTGGTCAGAGTCTTGGCTGAGCCTGCATCCACCCCCTTTGCTTCTGGTAGCATCCCTTTTTTCTTGTAATTGAAAATTCCCAAGCTTACCTCTCCTCAGTGTTATAAATATGTTTTCTAACGAGGTGATGAATTACCCTTTCCACTCAACCCTCACCCTAATGGAGTCATTCAGTTGGTCTTGTTTTCTCTCTAGTTTTCTGTTTTCTTTCTTTCTAAAAACACTCAGCTTCCCTCTTAGTCTACTTCCCATCACGGTCTCTGCACCTTCCCTCTTGGGCACTGGTTGGTCATCCTGCCTAGGCCAATAACTTTTTCTGGTAGCAAAATATCTGGCACAGAGTACACTCAAGACACATTGTGCATACAACTTGACTGTCCTGTGGTGACAGGACAGCAACTCACATGTGTCTCAGGCATTGTGATACCCACTCTGTGTCCTCATGGGGACATAGAAGTTTCTAAGTTTTTTGTTTGGGACCATGCAGTTTGTCCTATTGACTGATATATTTGACAGAGGTCTAATTTCCGTATTGCTTCAATGTCATCAATTCAAAGTTATGCTATCAATTTAATAATCACTTTCTTGGAGCAGGAAGGAAACATTTTATTAAACATCAACAAGGGTTATAAGATGCACTCCAATTTTAGAATCAAGGAATATATAAACTCCTTGGTAAATATAAACTCCTTGTGATGTACTGTGATTGGCCTGGAGGAAAATTAGGTGGGTAGATCTTTTCACAGGGAGGAAGAGCAAACTTCTTTAAAAAAAAGAAGGAAAGAAAGAAACAGTGAATACTATGAACTATCTAAAAAATGAGTGTACCCAGAAGAGAGGTTTTGGCGTAACATTTATGGGGGTTTATAGATCCTTTGAATCTACCCAGGTTACAAATCGTTGGCATCAAACATTGTAGACTATTAGCATGTCATTTTTTCACACTGTTGGGAAGCTCTCCAAGGAATGACCAAAGAGCACATCTTGCAATGTTTTATATCAGCAACCTTCTTGGTTATTAACAGGAAAAGACCCTTTAGGCCTCTAACAGGGAAAATGGAAGTAGATGATGATCAGTTCCTGATGGTAGTCTCCTTGTACCCTGTCTCCTTGTCCAGGACACATCTCATGCTGTGTCTGTGCAACATGTAGCACACTCGGAGGGACTCCACGTAAAGCTTGCTGCTTACTTGGCTTTGCTTGCTCGGAATGCCAGATACGTGGCTGCAGCAATGAGTGGAGTCCAGCCAGCCCAGTTATTGCTTTAGAACGATCTCTGGATGGCTTCTTTTACTTAATACTTTTGACGATAGCAGAGGATTAGTTGAGAATGCTTAAACCCACACTGTCTAATGAAGCCATGCTTGGTTTTAAGCATAATTATGGGAGTAGGGGTCCTTGTTTCTTTGTGTTTTCACTTCTGAGTTCCTGAATTTATGAGCCTACCTAGGGGAGAAGTTATGATTAACTGAAGACAGATCACTAATAAAATAAGTCACAGTTTAACGAGTTGTCCTCCTTTCTTAACACTTCCTTTTATTTTAGGACCTCTTTTCTCTGTCCTGGTCTCTCTCTCAATGGCAAATAAACATTCAAAACCAGGATAGAGAAATTATAAATCTTGCAAAAGCTGCAGGATTTTATGAAGTCCTTGGGAGTGGTATTGGAGAATTGTGTGCATGGTCATGGACAAAGGAGGACCAGGTGGTGTGAGACCAATTAGTAGTTGATGAATCACATGAAGATGACAACTTGATAGACACTTGTAAGGAGAATGATTTGAATCAAAGGATTAAGAATAGGCCTTGGGAAAATTGAGCCTCTCAGTTGTTTTGCAAAAATGACCATCTTTTTGATTGTCCACTTAAAGACTATCGTATAGCATTATCATAAAATCTTGCAGGAAAAACTACATTTCCCAGCAATACTTACTCTATTAAATTTTTTTGCACAGTTGAAATAAGAACTTAGATCTTATTTAAAGGAACCTTATTTTGATTACTTCAATTCCGCCTTCCCAAGACCACCATTTTACAGTAAAATGTTGAGCCTCATGTTAAGAACATTCACTTTGTGCTTTTGTCTTTGTGACAGTTATCCTGGAATGGTAAGGCCCTCTCTCCAATGTGTGCACACAATGATTCACAATGGGCAGGGGGTGTGGTACAGATTTCTGAATCCTTCTCACTAGAGAGAGTCTCCTCTGGTTTGATCCAGATTTCTGTGCTGCGCTGTTCTTAATTGCTGCTGTCCTGTATTGGGAAGTGTCTTCTTGCTTTGTAGCACACCCTGCTTTTTATAGAAAGTGCTCCAGCACTCTTTAATGTGACAACTCAGAATTCAGCTTTAAGTACAGAGAATTTAGCAATTAGACTACTAAGGAAGCTTGTGCCTGTCAAAACACTGCAAATTTCTCTGTCTCTGTGTCTCTTCCCCTCACCCCAGTTCTTTCCACCTTCACCCATTATATTTTGCACATGCTCAGGTTTTCAGTCTAGAAAGGTATGTGAACTGTGACATAAGTTCCACATAACTTCTCTAGGGAGATTTTTATTTCATAATGTTTCAGTTAAGAATGACTTGCAACTTTCATGAAACATGAGCACATTTGAAATAACAGGGACTTATGTGTAAGGGCCCTTTCTGTTCATCTTAAAATAAAAATCAGTAGTGAAAAAATTCAAAGGATGGGTATGACAATTTGAACAAGGTCCCTAGGAATGGATGGTTATTTTTATTCCAGGAACATTTTTTAGGCTTTAAGTCATGTGTTTAGGTATGTATCCCCCTCACTCGGCCCATAATTTGGCACCCAGTTATGTTTTAAATAAGTCTTAGAATTTTGTTGACTCAGCTTTTATGCAAAGATAAGCTTTGTAAAATGCCTAAATATTTAGTTAAAGGCAAGATAGAGAAGCCTATGAGGTACTGTTATAACCAGAGCTAAAAATAAATACAGCAATCGTATATTGAATATATTTAACCAATATTAGCAGATTTCTGTTCTGTAAACTTCCTTAAATATTATCACTTTGAGATATAGGTTTGCTAATATGCAGGAAAAAAGTAGTATCATTAGAAAGTTAAACATATAAAGAAAAATGTATGTGTCTGTTTTTAGTTTAGTTTTTAATATAGTAAAGAATGAGTAATCTCACAGACTGTCAGAGCTGAAAGAGACCTTAGTCAGCCTGAACAGATTCCTCATCTAGGAAAGAAGAAAGGCCCAGAGAAGGAAAATGAATTCCCTACCAAATCCCACACATACAAAGTGGCAGAGCCAGGACTGGAACCCAGGGCTGCTGGCTCCTACTTGTATGCTCTTTTCATTATGCCATGCCATCATATGGACATTTGTAAGAATGACATAGTAAGAGGTCATTTATTCATTGGTCTTATCATTAATTTGCCAATTCACTGGATACCCACTTCACCCAGGATATTGATTTTCTGTTGCTATGTAAAAAATCATCACAAACTGAGTAGTTTAAAACAATCCCTATGTATTTGCTCATAGTTCTGAAGTTCAGAAATCTGGCATGGGGTGTCTGGGTTCTCTGCTCAGGCTGAAATCAAGGTGTTGTCTGGCTGTGTTCTCTTCTGGATTCAGAGTCCTCTTCCAAACTTATTCCTGTGATTGGCAGAATTCACTTTCCTGTGGTTGTAGGACTTTAGCGTATAATTCCTTCCTTGCTGTCAGCTGGGGCCTGGTGCAGCATTTAGAGGCAGCCCCATATCCCTCTTCATGTGGTCTTTCCATTTTCAAGCCTAGAGCAGTATGTGGCATCCTTTCTATACTTTAGATCTCTCTAAGTTTTTCTTTGAGCAACCTGAGCAAACTCTGCTTTTAAAGGACTCATGTGATTAGATTAGACCCATCTGGATAATCTCTGTGTTCAAGGTCAACTGACTTGGGACTCTTTAATTGCATCTATGAAACCTCTTCACAGTAATGCTTAGGTTAGTGTTTGTTTAAATAACCATAGAGTGGAAATCTTGGGAGAGCCCTCTTTAGAATTCTGCCTACCATACCCACCTTACCTGGTGGCCAACCTTTGGATAAACCTTACTGTCTGTAACACTTTTGCGAATCTTGAAATAAAGGCAACTATAGCCGCTAGGCAGCAACAGCAGCCCCACAATCCATGTACTTGTGGCCTGATAGTCATACCTGAAGTTGTTTCCAAACAAGGCATCTGGGACAACCTGAAGGAGCAAGAAATGATTTTTTGGTAGTAGAGGAAGAAAAAAGAAATTGGATTATAAAAGCATAGTTAGTTCAGATACTTCTGCCTGCCTCATGGATGACAGCACCAAATATTAACACTGAGACCAAGTCAACAAGAAAAAGTTTAGTCTATATACTCGGTTTAAGAAGAGAAAATGATAGAAGGTGAAAGAAATTCCTGCCAAAAAGTAGCTTAACATTTTGGTACCTAAAAGGCTAGCTTAACTTAATGAGAGAAGTAGTCCACTTCTGCTGAATGCCAGTGACTTCTTATTCATTAGGATAAAACCCAAGCCCCTGGTGTGGCCAGGAAGGCCAAGCCTCATTGGCCATTTTTCTGTTTCCCAGCATGCTAAGCTCTTTCCCACCTCAGGACCTTTGCACCTGCTGTTCTGCCTATTTGCAGTGTTCTTTCAGCTTTTCACAGCTTTTTTACTTAGTTCACTCTTCTTCAGATCTTAGCCTAAATAGCACATGCTCATGGAGACTTTTCATCATTGTCTTATTTATATCATTACCATCTTGCTGCTTACCAACCTCTGGTATCTTCTGTCACATCGCCCTGTATATCTTCTGTACAGCCTACCTACACTTTTTGTTTGCTTATTTTTTTAATTTAAAAAATTGAAGTACAGTTGCTATACAATATTTTATTGGTTTCAGGTGTACAACATAGAGATTTGACAAATTCTATGAGGTCAGCATATTACCCTGATACCAAAACCAAAGACACTACAAAAAATAATAATAAATTACAGACCAATATCTCTGATGAACATAGATGCAGAGATCCTCAACAAAATATTAGCAAACCAAGTTTAAAAAACATAATCAAAGGATTATGCACCATGACCAAATGGGATTTATCCCAGGGATACAAGGATGGTTCAATATCCACAAATCAATCAATGTGACACACCACACTGTTTGCTTGTTAATATTTGCTTGTCTGCTGCCTTTAGAATGGCACTCCTTGAATAAGACCTTGTCTGACTCACCTCTGTCTAGGTCAGGGTCTAGACACTCAGTCACTATTTGTTGGATGTTAAAGAAGTCCAGAGAGGTTAAGTGATCCATTTTCACAAAGGGAAACTGGCATAACTGAGAGTAGCGTTCTTAGTTTTAGGAAATTTCAGCCTGTCACTTGACATACTGGTATTCCTGATTACTAATTTGGTAATTGGATAAGAATGGTTTAATGACTAGCCTGATGTCATACAATTAATCACAGTAAGAGCTAAGAGTAGCTTCCCCAATGCTTGATATTTTCAGTTATTACCCCACAAGAAGCTATCTGATCTGTGTTGAAAATATTAAATTTTTAAGAGTTTTTGGTTTTCTCAAACAAAATAAAAGAAATAGATGATAGTCTTATAGTGTCCAATATGAAATGTTTCAGTTTGTGTTATTTAACTCTCTTCATATTTTTTCTGCTTGTAAATTCCCTTCCAAATTTGTTGTTTTCATTTTCAATGTCTATTAAAACAAAAATGATGACAGATTCATTTCCCAGTGAAAATTACATGTCTTTTGACCTCAGGCCAGTGTTTCTACCCTCAGCACGTCTGACACTGTTAAAAATATTTACTGTTTGAGATCCTTGGGTGGTTGGTATTGAGGCAGAATTAATGAGAACCTGAAAAGCTCTAGCAAAGCAGGAGAGATGCAAGTGGCAAAAAAGTATAAGTATATGAAAATTATTTCCAAAGTACAACTTTCTTTTTGCTTATCTTCTGTAGATTATGCCAGCTGTTTCATTCTCTACTGAAGTATAGTTGAAGCTTCTTTTATTTGGACAACTCCATGTGAATTTTACTCTGACAAATGTGAAAGTGTGCTTTTAGGGTTTTTCTTTCTTTCTTTCTTTCTTTTTTGTCCTTTTGCATCCTTTAATCTCCTTTCAGCTCTCTGGACTTTTCTTGAGTAAACAGGAATTGACTGTGCACTGTATGGGTGGAGTTGCTTTTGGCTTCTAACTATGTAAAATAATAGGGGGAAGAAAAGAATAGTAAAGCCAAGACCTTTTATGCCAAGTTTCCAGGTCATCTGCATTGTTGGGCAGTGATAGGATGACTGGAGAGCTTTATAGTCTTAACCCTTTTCCACCTTTATGGGCTGCCAGCCAGAAGATCTTCAACAGTTTTCCTCTTTGACTAACAAGACTGAATGGTGACTGTTTTGTTTTAAATCTCCATTTGATAAAGCTATTTATGTGCAAAGCATGCTTCTTCTTGAGTGGTGAGGGACCAATGTGAACCGCCAAACAGGCAAGCCAGATGGACTGGGGTAGAAGAGAGGGTGGACCTTTTACATAACTGCTGAGAATGCTTAACTCTTAGTACCTAAATATCTTACTTGCAAACAGAGAAGTTAGGGGTAAAAAACTTAAGTGTCCAAGGGATTCCACATATTCATGTATTATAAAGAGTTCACTTTGTTTTGTTAGAATATCCACGATATTCTTTATAGATCACCAAATACTTAACAGAAGGGAAAACTGAAAGCTGACATGTCTCAGGTCATTAATGATTAAAAAGCCATCAGAAGTCAAGATAAAGCAAAGTTAAATTATAATGATTTTTAAATGGACATAAGAATCAGTGAGATAACAAGATAAAGCAAACCCTAAATCATAATATTTTTGATAGACTTAATGTGTCTTGTTTAAATTTTTTTCTGTCTTAACTGAAAAATCTGAACTACTAGACTATCTGTGTCTCTTGGATACCTGGCAATTGAAATGCAACATTCACTATTAAAATATTGCCCTCTATCCTTAAGGCTATAACAGTTAAATTGAGGAGATTAAGACATAAAACAATGATAAGTATGAAATATAAATAGGCTTAATTCAGTTTTTCAGACTTTGTCCCCTCCTTGATTTTGATCATATTCCCAAACACTTACTCTATTTACTTAACACTTGATTAGTTTCACTTTCTTTACTTAAAAAATTTCCTTTAGAAAATAAATATGGTTATGGGTAGCAACTGTTAAATATTGAAGACATACTAATACCAAATGGAGATTTCTTTTAGATGCTATCACAGAGTTTAAAGGACAATGGCATTAGAGTCAACAAAACTACATTATAAACATTAAGCTTGCTAAGGGACTAGATTTTAATTGTTTCCCACACTAGGAAAAATGATAAATATGTGACTAGATAAAGGTGTTATGCTACTGAGGCAATCATATTGCCATATAAATGTGTCAAATGAATGTATTAAACTTACAGTGTTGTCTGTCAAATATAACTCAGTATTTTTAAAAAGAGAGAGAATGTGAAGGGAGTATCTTTCTCATGTTGCAGCAACAGTGTTTTTCGAGGCTGGGTCCTTGGGCCAGTGTGGGGACTGGGGGCTGTGGAGGGTGCTGCTGGGGCCCAGCCATGGTGATTTTGTTGGTCTGCTGTGCACTGGGAATAGAGGCAAGCTTTTGAAAGCCATCCAGTATGAATAGGTGGAGCATGATGATTTAAAGGGCTTGTAAACATTTATAGTTAAAGTTTTAGTAGACAGTTCATTAGACTTTTGTTCTACTTTCCCAGTTCTTCCCCCTTTGCATTTGATTTCTGTTTTTATGCTTTGCTTTGCAGCATGCAGAAGGGTGATCATCCTGTGTGACTGAGATGGTGGAGAAAAGAGCACAGGAGAGTCAAATATTGATACCCACTTTCCTTTCTCTTTTGAGGACTCAGGGCCATGTGGAGTCACAGCCGAGAAGAGGGTTCCAGTTGCATTCACAGCACCCTGTAGTGAGGGCATGCATACCTGCACAGGCGGCTCTCCAGTGTCTGTGTGTGGATGACTTTTGCCCTACTTGGAATTCTATGACTGATGTCCCCCTGCTTCTCAGCAGGGTATGGATTTGTATCAGTCTTTTAATATTTCAGAGTACTTTCACATACCTTACCTGATCTCATTTCTATCTGCATGTCCTCTGTTGGTGTGTGAAGTGTAATTAAGAAGATGATAAATAATCTGTGAAAGAATGTGTAAATATTTGGCCTCCCAGTTGCAAACAGAAATAACTTGGTTTACTGTCAACACTGCTTCCTTCCATTAGTGTGAATAATAAAGTGTTGATTGTAGGCACACTTATTTGTAAAAATGCTTTAGAAAAGCCAGATAGCTGTTAATAGCCTTATGCTTTTTCATAACTTTTGCTCTGATAATCCCATTGCTGTAAATTTATTCCAAGTTCATAATTGAAAAGAAGAAAAAGAAATCTATAAGATCATTTATTATTGAGTTATCTTTTAAAATGGGAATAACCTGTAAGATTACTAATATATATTACTTAATAATAAGTAAGTAAACTATGGTATGACAACTCCTTGATTGTTTATACTGCTACTAACACCATAAACATTGAATGGAGAAAAATAATAAATAGAAAAGTAATGTGAGAGCATATACATGTTACAATGACAACTGTAAAATACACAAATACATGTGTGCACACATACAAAAATCCGAAGAAGGCAGAAGAAGATAAAACAGCTGCTATTAGGGTGGTAGATTTTTGAAAACATTGTTTTCTTCTTCTTAACAGTCTGTTAGTCCTATAATATTTTTGTTAGGAATAAAATTCATGAAAAGAAGAAAGATGAAAATTGACCACATATGCATGAAAAACAAGTGGCAATAAGACAGAGTCAACTCCAGTTGTATAGGGAAGTCAAGTAAATGTGAATCTTAATTGAGATTAAGCTTCAGGGTTGTTAGAAGGTGTGTGCGTGTCAACTCGGTCACTTGTGATACCTCCCAGGCTCAGACCCTGACCCTGGCTTAGCACCCACCACAGGGTGTGGCTTGTTATTGTCAGTCACTAAGGGATGGATGGTTTTCTAAGAACATAAATCCAAGTCAGAGTATAAGGTTAAAGTGGTAAGAAAGAAAAACACTCTGCAAACATCAGTGTGTTTCAAAGACCAACCTAAGCACTGAGATACATAGAACAGAGTAGAGTAGATTGGGGTAGGATAGGAGATTGAGGTGCTGTCACCAAAAATAAGAATGGATGTGGGGCAACGAAACAAGGACCACCACCACAATAATCTACCAATAGAAGTCCCTGTATGTTAGGGGTCAGCAAGGGTCAGAATGTGCCACTCTGAAAAGGCTTTCTGGAAAAGGTGTCATTTAACCAAATCTGGAATGAATGAATGAGGGAATAAATAAATGAATGAATGAATCAAAGACTAACTTAGCCGTCCTTCAGGATATGGAATTCCTTTATATGAAACTTGGAAAGTGTTGAGTCTGTTAGTTTAAATTCAGATTTCATTCCCATTTTGGTGAAATTCAAGGTTCTCTAAGTTCTTTTTGGTGGCATTGTAGGTTTAAGTTTAAATGAATTTGAGGACTGATATGTGGATGAAAAAAGGATTTTTGTCAGAGATATGCATTATAATGATACTTGTGTGATGGTCTGTGTAGTTGATGCATATTCTAAGAGAAGGAAAACACCCTGTTAAAACTGTTTCTCTTTAGCTTCTGGCATTTGCAAGGGACTACATTAGAGATTGTCCTGTAAACTCTTAATTAGTTGGTGGAGCTAAATAACCATGGTTAAAAAAAAATAGCATGCAATGTGAAGGAAAGAAATTGCAAAGGAAGGAAAGCATGGATATTTGAGAAGGTTCCAATAGCCTGGAACTTGACAATAGTCACGAGGTGCCATGTACTGTGTTCTGCAGTATGGAGAGTCCCTCACCCCCTGTTTAGTTAAATGTGTCCTTGCCGCATGGCAGCCCTGGATTAGCTGCTATCTCCTGGGTTAAGGAGGCCCCGCGGTGTAACTAATTAGCTGTACCATGGGAAGCTTGAGCAGATTTAATCATATCTCTAAGCAGAAATCTATTCCTTCTGGTAGTCAGAACTAGAGCACTTGCTCTTTTCTGTGCCTGCTCAGGCTTTAGAACTGAAGCTGATGATGATCTAAGTTGCTGCCACCTTTTGAGCACTGACTGAGTACCATTCTCTCTGCCAAGAAAGCCATATCTACTGTCTCATAGTCTGGTGAGGGTAGGCACTGTTATTATCCCCCTTTGGCATTTGAGGAAACTTGAAGCTTAGAGAGGCCATACCCTAAGATTTCTCAATTCAGCACCTAGCTAATCTGGGGAGAGCTTGAAGGCCTCTTTGATGAATGCCACTTGAGGCAGACAGATGTCTGTCTCATGTCCAGGAGAAAGGCATCTGAGGGAGCTGGAGGAAGCTCATTGTGTTTCCTGACTGTGGGATGCCTGAGGTTTAAGATGCTAAGCAATGATGCGTGGCTGTGTTACCACTTGATGCAGAAGAAGAGAAAGTCAGAAGAGTGGGGGTGACTGGCTGGCTGATCCTCTGCACTGGAAGGCCTGCTTCCTCTCAACCTCTGTTGTTAGACCATTTTCAGAGAGTAGTTTACTCAGAGACGAGGTACAGTCCGTAGGCTTCCTTCTGTCATTTGAGGAAAGGAAAACTCATCTGAGTAGGGGACTTAACGGCAACAGTGGGGGGCTGCTTTAAAAGACTGTTACCACTTTGGGCCTTTTTTTTTGTAAATGAGGGCTCCATTCCAAACCTTTGTATTATATTATTTTTATTCTTTTCTATGATGTTTTAAAAATGGAAAATATTTCTATAATATTTTTAGTGTAAATGTTTCAGTTATTAAGGACTGGCTTGGGCTTATTTCAGATTAGTACTACCCTAGCCCTTTTAGTGCAGGTAACTTACAGTTAACCTAGACCCTTACAGCTCAGAGGGGGGTAGAACGAATGTCAGGCATGCAAATAAGGATGTTCATTGCAGCATAGTTGAAAAAGCTAATAAACATAGGTAGATAAAAAAAAGAATTGCCCAAACGGCCTTACTCGTGTGGAACTGGCTCATCCCTTTTGTGGGGTCTACGTGGTGGAACCCTGCACACGCAGGCCCTTCTGCACGGATAGGAAAGGCACCCTGACGGTTCTTGGCAGCCCACATGTTTTGCTTGATGTGATATCACTTGAGTAAAGGATGTTTATGAGGTATGCACTCGTGCTGTTCCTGGTATATGCATAATATCTGGGGATGATACCAAAATTTTAATTGTTGAAACCTTTTGGGAGAGAGTAGAGGACTTTTATCTTTTCATTTTTTATTTCTCTGTATAGTTTAATTCTCCCTTATGCACCTGTATTACTCTTATTTTTAAAATAATAACTTAAAAAATAACACCTATTGTACTTAAAGCAGAACCTATTTGTTATAAATGAATAAAGGTGAGATTTAAATAACAAGCCTTCCCCTTTGCACTCCTTCATGAAAATCATTCACGTGTGGGATTAGGTCTGTTACGTCACCTAAGACCCAGGGCATTTCCCTTCTTTTCGCTCCCTCCTCCCAGGCTGTATGAAACTATACTTATTTATTCCACGGATGTTCAAAAGTAGGTCAGCGACACAACCAAAAAAACTCTCCTTTGGTTTCTTTGGGGTGGTGCCAGCGGAGGATGTGAAGTTTGTGTCCTTGATCTTCCTTTGCTTTTTGTGTTTGTGGCTGGTTTCTAATCATTTTCCTCCTCTTCTCCACATGAGTTTTGAAGAGATTATTTTAGATGAGGCAGTGCCCTAAGAGTTTTAGCTTTTGCCTTCTTTATCTTCACAGCATGTTTTTAGAATTTGCTTATTGTCTTATTTTCCATTTTCCCAGCTAGATTAAATTTTATATTTAGTGTTCTAGTCTCAGCCTACTGCTTCTGGCATAGTTTAGGGTACAGGTCTGATTGTGGTCATTCCCTTTCTATCCTGTTCTGTTCACCTCTTTTCTCAGTACTTTAGTGGTTACTTCTGGAATATCTGGGTAATTCAGTGTCTCTGACCCAACGGTGGAGTTTTTCTTTTCCCTAATTACAGTATCTGCGGAGGTATAACCGAGAACCAGCAGGCAGGAAGGGCTCTGCTTCCCTGTGTGTCTTGTTCTCCTGACATCTCAGTCTTGGCAGGATGATACCTACAAATATTTGTTAGTGGTTGAGAATTGGAGGTAAGAGCCCTTTTTACATTGGCTCTTCAGGAAAATAGATGAATTTATACACAGCAATTGCTTATTGTTTTTTTTTTTTGCTTAATGTTTTATTTAAAAAAACTGTATATACTGATGCAACATTTACAAAGTATTTTTCTAAACATTAGCTTATTTAACATGTTAGTAGTTACACTTGCTCTCATTGTCTGTGGCTGAGGAAGCTGAGCCCTGCCCAGAATCCAGGCTTTCTGGCTCCACGGCCCAGACCTGCGCTTGGTCTGCTCTCCACACACCGGCTCCATGTTAGTCCTGCTGAGTGCTTGGCAGATCACCTTCAGGAAGGTGGTACGTCCTTTTGGAAATAGATTTTCCCCAGCTAGTTAGCATCCGTACTATTTTCCCCTTTTGTTTCTTTCTCCCTCTTCCCCTCACCCTAGGCCCTGCCCTTTCTGAAGACCTTCTGTTCACTTTTGTATGCCACCCTTCTCCCCAACACACATCTTTGTTCCCAAAGCTCTTGATTCGCCAGAATGGCTTTTGCTGCTAATTTAGTAAATTCCACTTTTCCTGTAAGATCTAGCACCAAACTCCCTTCCTGCCAGAAGTCCTGATGTGTCCAACTTCATTCCAAATCTCCATAAGCCCTTTGCACACTGTTTTGAAAGATCACCTCTTGTGTAGTGGGTAGTTAAGTGGAGGGGAAGCAGCTTTGTGATGGACATGGTGCAAACTGAGTCGGGGAATTTGGTGTCTAGTCCAGTGATGCCACTAAATTTCATGGCCTTGGAAAGGTTGCTTGTCCTCAGTAGGCCCGTGGTCTGCAGCTATTAAATGAAGGGAGGAGACTAGAGATTAACCCATAGATCAGTGGTTTTCAAATTATGTGTCAGGAACCTCTGGGATTCCACGGCTGTCGAGGTGAACAGAACACTTTCTCTCCGCTTCTGCCAGAGCTGCCTGGCTTTCCTCTTGGTAATGCACTGAGGTTTCACTCGATTGAACGATTCATGGATTAATAGATTTTTGATAAAAAGGATTCTCTACTAATAGTTTGAAAACCTCAGATTAGTTAATCCTAATATGATCACTGTCTGTTACACACAAGTAGTTACTCAACAAATATTCAATTAGTTTGACTTGGCTTTTCTTCTTTAGATGTCTCCTATATGCATAGTCTCCCTAAAGATTGTAGAGGATAAAGGTAACTCCAGTCTCTGTGTCATGGATAGTATTAAGAAAGCATAATAAAACTAGTTGAGGTACATGCATTTATTTTAAATGAATTCAACGATAAGCATTCTGCAAAGAACACAAATACAGTGTGGTCTCTGAGCACAAGCAACCTCTTTGACAGGTGCTCATCTGAAGGAACCATCATATGGAGGAAAACCTTTCTGGAACTTACTGATGGGCAGTACAGTACAGTTTAAAGAAAGCAAAGTATGTTATGCTATATATGTGGCTTAAGGACTTTCCAAGAGAAATTCTCACTCTGGGTTTTGCCTTGAATATTAGCTTTAGAACCTCACACCCATATAAGATGCAATATCATCATGTCCCATTTCACATCATTGGAAGTTCTTTCGCATGAAGGGTTCTGCAGATTTTTATTACATGGTGATGATTTATAATACCTCTTTAGTCCTTAAAAACATTCATGAAAATCCTTTTGAAATAGGAATATGAAAGCATCTAAAGAGCACTTCCTTTAAGGAAACTGTAAGTTTATAAAGTAAATAAGTGAACTGACATCATGTTAGCAGTCTGCGGAGCAGCTACGGCTTCTGAGGGGAGGGGCTTCTGACTGAGGGAAGGATGTATGCCTTTTGGTGGATCCTTTTGCTCGCCCTGAACGGATCCGAAGGATAAGGTTTCTAATGCCAGAACATTTGACCCACTCATTATTACTATATTTTTGTATTGTCTCCATGAAGTCTTTAACATTCATACATAATGAATATATCCATTCAACAGAAATTCAGACAAGGAATAAAAGCACACCCAGTAAGACTGCATATTGAGAAATGCAGGGTTCATAAGATACCCTGCCAGGAAAAGATATATTTTACATGCCAAAAATATAAATTGAGACCTTACTAAACTAGACTGGAAAGACAGCTCTGTAGAGATACCTGGTTCCCTGTAGGTGGAATTTCACTCTTAAAAACAAGCATACCAACTTAAATAGTGTGTGAACTATGGAGAATGTGGATTCTGCCCCTGCTGGTTCATGCTTCTCTTTGTTTGGCATTGTTCTCAGGTAGGGGCATCTCCTTGTGTCCCAGGCCCCTGTAAACCAGCAGCTCCTACCCACTTGGCAGCCTCCTCACGGAAGACCTGCCTCCTGCCTAAGAGTTCCAGCAAGAGTCCTGCAGCTGACTTTTTTGCTGGCTTTGCCAGGTCCTGTGTCCATCCCTGAAGTGGTCACTGTGACTGATGGGTCAGACCCGAGTCATGTGCTAGTGCTGGGGTTGGCTCCGCCCGACCACACAGACAGAGATGAGGGAAAGGGTCATTCCCCAAGGGAAAACTGAGGGGTAACAGTACAAAGGGGGCTGGATCCTGGGCCAGCAGAAGCAGCAGATGTTCCTCATAATAAGCAACTGAAAGGGTCACACAGATGTGCTCCAGAAGGGCTACTGGTGGTGATGGGCAAAGAAAGTTATATAAAAGTAACACCTCAGCCCTGGGTTCTTACTGAGATGATGCTTTTGCTTGATTCATGATCTGTGCCTTTTATTTTGTGGTTTTGCTAGGCCAATAAAGAGAACTCAAACAGATATTCAACACTTTGCTATTGGTACACAGAGAGGCATCAACCTGATTCTGAAAAGAAAGCAGAGGAAGAAACCTGTTTTGATTTCTTGATTTGTTTCAAAAGCACATAGGGAGTACAGATTTTTGTTGGAGTGACTTGACTGGAGGTCATGGGCTGCTGCAGGTCAGCCCTGGTGGGGCTTTTACCTGTGTGATGCTGATCATTGGACGTTTGCCTCAGGTCTTTGTGCTGAGCCCTGTAGTTTCCTGTGTGAGGAGCTGACCTTTGTGTGCCCAACTTCCTCCACTTGCCAGAGTCTAATGCAGTTTCCTCCAGAAGTCCCTGGACATCTCCTGGTTAGGAAAGAAAATGGAAGGTGGTAGAGAAAGGAAGTAAAAACATTTCACACTTTGCCTCCCCAAAGACAGATCTGTTGCCCTCCTTTGACCACAAAAATTCACTGAGGAAGTTGGTGAGTCAGAGGTACGCCAGCATGGACGTTCTTAGCACAGTTTAGCAAGCCTCTGGTATCTTGTATTTTTCTGTTTTTACTGCTACTGCTTTTCTTCCAGGGTAAATTCACCAACATGAACAAATGTGAGCAGTACCCTGACAGGTTTCCTCAGGCCCAGGCTGGGGTGGTCGACAGATTATCCATAGAGGCATGGGAAGGTGACCCAGTTCCTCTTGATCACTCTGACTTTATTTCTTAGGACTCTGACATCTTGAAAATATTTTTCATTTCATTCCTGTCTCTTACAGACCTTCTCACAAATGAGCACATTTATTCTGAAATATTTCCTTCCTGCATTAATTGGAACAGGGTCAGGTTTTGTCTCCTTAGGTCTTAGCAGTATTTGGAGGGGCTCTGCGGCACACCTGAGGCCTTAAGGTAATCAGAGGTATATCCGGGCCTATGGATGCCTCGTCTGTCAGCAGCGCCACCCCAAACTTGTTTTCCCACTATTGCACTTCTCTTTTCTTCCCAGCGATGAGGAGTATGAGATAATGTCTGAGAAATCCTTGGTTTCCTTTGGAGAAAGGTGCCCAGTTCATTTATTGTATCCCCATCCACTGGCCAAGGTTAGCTAGTGGCCACTCCGAATGCTGATCTAAGCTATTCAAACTCAAAATTGAAACACCAGTAGAGAATGATGACCAAGAGTGTGATCTGGTTTCAGACAAGCTGGGGCTGAATTCAGGTCTCATCACTTACTATTTGAATAATCTTGTGCCCTAGATTCTTATCTGTTAAGTGGGGATGATTTTAACACTAACCTCATAGAGTTCTCAGTAAAGTGAGAAGTCACTCAAAATAACCTGGCACAATATTTGCCATGTAGTGAACATCCTATAAATGTTATCTTACTACTGGAGGGAGTTTATATATATTTTATTTATATAGTATAAAGGAATTTGCCCTTTTTGTAAGGCTGGAAATTTGGGAGAAAATACAGAGACATAATGCATGGTATAAAGGCCGACCTTGTCTCACCAGGGAGCTTTATCAAATCTCAACCCTTTACCACATTTCTTTTTGGATTTTTTTTTTAAAGAATTCAAGCATTGCAGATTAAAATCCTCCCATGAAGCAATGCAATGGTAAAGGGACAGGGAGGAGAGAATGTTTAAAGCAAAAGAGGCACCTAATCTTCAGACACCTAACCAAGTGCAATGTATGGACCTGGGTTGGACCCTGAGTTGAGCAAACTAATTACCAAAGACCTTTTTGAGGCACCTGTGGAAATTTCAGTGTGGACTGTCTATCAGATGATATTAAGGAATTATTATTACATTTGTTAGGTATCATAACAGCATGGTGATTATTTATGGGGGAAAAAACAGTATTATTAGAGAAGATGAGGATTTGTAGGAAGTTACTCTTCTTAATGTCTGTACCCCTCACCCCATAATAAGTAGGTTACCTTGGCTATTTCAGACTAATGTCGTTTCTCTCATCTCCCCCCATCCTCTTTCAAGTCTACCAGATTCTGAGGTTCCAGCTGGTGTCTGGGATTTGCCCTGCCTTGGCTTGCCTTATGTTTCCAGCTGGTGGGAGTCCGCTCTGAAAGCAGGTTCTTCCCTGCCGGGATCATGGGGCGTCTAGAGGGTGCTGGGGGTGCTACTTTTCCCCAGGGTTTTTACCTAGGATTTGACCAAAATAGATGTATCTTTTGAGGACTGCTAATGCCACTGAAGAGAACAGCAGGGCAGAGCAATAGCTTTAGAAATATTCCAAAATTTCTTCCATATACAATCAAAGGGAAAGGAATACTCAGGGCAGAGTCTCTAAATAGTATTGATGCTGCATTATTTACATCCAGGGCAAGGAGGGTATTTGTGAGAATTAAGGCAAACTGCCCCACTGCAAGCCCAATCCCAAGAGGTGGCCCCATGTGTAGTTTACTTCCTGCAGACTCCTCTGTAGGCACGTAGGAGGGGAGGGGGGCCGACACGCCGTGTACCTAGTGTAAACCTCCGGCCAGCAGCTGGAGGCTCCCGAGGAAGGCTTTCCGGAAAGGCATGTCAGCTGAGTGGATCTTTTGTCAGAGAGTGGATCTCTATTATCACTTTCAAGCCAAATTTATAAATAAATAACCACCACCCAGATGAAGGCATAGAACATTTTCAACAACCCCAGAAGGTTTCCTCGTTACCCAGTCATCACCCACCTCCCCCACTTCAAGGTGAGCGCCGCTTGGACTTCCATCATCATCGGTTAGTTTCCTTACTGTTGAACCTCTCATGTAAATGGATCATAGGGCATGTACTCTTTTTTGTAACTTCTTTCTCTTAACTTAATGTCTGTATGGTTCTCCGTGCTTGCATGTAGCAGTAGTTTGGTCTTATTGTTGTAAAAGATTTCATTGTAGGGAATATATCACAAGTTTTTCATTCTTTTATTGGTGAACACTGGGTTGTTTCTAAATTTGAGCTATTATGAATAAAGCCTCTAGGACATATAAAGACGTATTCTCCTACGTGTCTTTGGTTGGCCATAGCACTCATTTGTCTTGAGTGTACCTGCAGAAGTGGGTCGCTGGGTCACAGGGTAGACACATGTGTATCTTGTGAGACGTTGCCAGATAGTCTTGAAAAGGCACCGGTCCCATCTCCATGCTTCAGTGTATGAAGGTTCCATGTGTCACGCATCCTCATCTACACTTGGATTGCTCCATCTTTTTCATCATACCCTTCAGGTATGTGTGTGGGAGCATCTCACCGGGTATGTATTTGCATTTCCTTGATGGGTAATGAGTGATAGGGAGACCATTTGGATAGCTTCTTTTGAAAAATCCCATACCATCTTTTGGCCATTTTTCTATTTTCTATAAAGGCAAGAATGGGAAGAGAAAAATGCAGATAGAGAGGCTGCATATTGAGGCAGCACCGCCTGGTTAGCAACAAAAGGCATGGGCATTGGTATCTGAAACCCCAGATACCACTCCCAGCCTCACTACCTTCTGGTGAGGCATTTAACTAAGTTTCTAAGCCTGTTTCCTCACTAGAAAATGCCAGTACCAATAGCACCGATCTCACCGGTATGTTGGGAGGATTAGGTGACATATGTGTCATTGGTGGTTAGTAAGTGGTTGAGAAATGTTATAAATGTACGGCTGTGCTGGTGTGGCGGGAGGAGGAGGAGGAATGGGCGACCCCTCTTGGAGTGTGGGGGCATCAGTATGTCAGCACTGAGTCGTTTTCAGAACTGGGAGGCTGAGCACCCCTCCCGCCCACTCCACACTGACCGCTGAGACCCGGGCTGCTGCCGCCTGCTGCTGCGCCGGCCCTCCTGGCCGCCCGCCTGTGGGGCCTTGGGCCGTCACCCGGTTACCCTGGATGGTGCGGCTCCTGAACGGCTCCTTCCAGCCCCAACCCAACCTTTTTATGTGTATCTTTTTCCCACTTCAAGTCATGTACCTTTAGTAAGTACCTACTTGCTATAGAGCACTGTGCTTGGATATTTCTAGGGAATCATAGGGCTGATTCCAGCTCTCAGGAAATGTAACATCCAATGAGGGGGTAATAATAGGTAGCTATCTTATTTTTTAACTGCTTATTATATGCCAGGCACCGTTCTAAGTGTGTTCATGGATTAGGACATTTAGTGTAACACTGTTCTGTGGAGGCAAGTGTTGTTATAATGGTCACATAGCCAGTGTCAGAGCCAAGAGTTGTACCAAGATCCAAACCAATTGCTTATGCTATTCTGCATCTCCTAAAACATCTCACCCTATAGCAACACGGGCCAAATGAACAAACCATTCACAGCCCCTGAGTGCAAAATAGACTCTTAAGTGTTCTACTGGCCTTTCTCTGGTTCACCTCCCTGCCTCTCTACTCCCAGCAGTGGTGAGGCTGTGAGCTGCCCCAGAGATGATATTTTCTGATTTGTGAAATCTGCTTGTTAGGTAGGGTGCAAGTCATTGTTTGGAAGATTCTCTGAAGGGCCGAGTGTGCTCTCTGCTCCTCATAATCACTGCTACCAGCAGCAGGTCGGTCACTCTCCTGCAAGGCACAAGTATCCTCAATCGAGTGATCTTTCCATACGCTTTCTATTGAAAAGAACAGCGCTCCTTCCTCTCCTCCCCTTCACTTCGCAAGAGTTACCAGACAAAGTCAAACTGCAGTTGCCCTTGTCCCAGCTTGGGAGAAGTGCTTCACTCACCCCTGGTGCCACCATGCCTCAACCTGATGCAGAGCTAGTTCAGAGCCTCCTCCCCCCACCTTGTTTGTAAACCTAGGAAGCTACAGTGAAGTGAAGTTTCCCATTTTACTATCATCCGTTGCAGTTATGCATCTGCCTGCATTTTACTCTGTAACCTGCTGATGTAGAAAGGGGACTCTTGTAGCCTTTCATTGCATTAACACACTCAGGCATCTTCTCCAATCCATCTGACCTCGAGCTTCTTTTCTGCTACTGCTGCCTGTAACCTAGCCTGATCCAGTACACCTCACGTTGCTTTCAAAGGCTAAAAAAGCCCTGTGACCAAATGTGTAGCAGGCTGTTCAGACACGTTGGATTGACAGCTCGATCTAAGTCCATTTCCTGCCTGACACACACCTCCCTACCCTACAAGCCAAAGGTAGAAACCTAGCAAGTTACATAAGGTTTTGGAGCAGTCGGGAGGGCTGGCTGCCGGCCCAGAGTTGGAGCACTCGGGAATGCCTGCACTGGCAGTAAAACATGAGCTTGTTTTTAATAAGAATAATCATTTCGTTCAGCTGTGTGAATCAGAATAGTAGAGTAAAATCAGGTCTGTGGTCCCCTGACCGTGGCTCCTGACTTCCCTCTGGGGCAGGAGAGAGGGGGCGGGAGGGAATCTCTATTGTTTAAGCTTCAGTAAACAGGGAAGAGCGGGCAGGCCAGCAGCACAGGAGTTAACACTGTTGCCCAGCTTGGCAGCCCTGTGGAGTCAGCAAAGGATCTGAAAAGGAAGGAAAGTATCTCACCACCAGTGTCTGCCAATTCCAGCCTGTTGTTCTGTGCACCAGCGTCCAGTCTCACTCTTTTGCTGTATACCTTTCTTCTTGCGAGGTTTTAGAAGGACATAGTTTTCAGCTTTCAGGCACAGCTAACTAAATTGGCATTAAACTACAGTTAACTAAATTGGCTCCAAATCTCAAGCATGGTGTGTTGAGCCTGCTGGTTTTAGGAAGAAGATAGACCAGGAACTCGGAAGAGGTCCTGGGACCTTCTGTCGGGGTGGCGAGGGGTGGGCGCACATGGAGGCATTGGGGTCTCATCTTCCTGATGTGACCCCAAAGCAGTTCTTCAGCATGCTGGCTCACCTACAGTACCACTCGCAGGCCCTGTATCAAGAATGGATGATTATTTTTTCCAGGTGACTTGAGAACTTGCCTCACTCCCTTCCAGCCTCCTGCCCACCTGGGCTGCGTCTCATTGGCAGGTGCCAGTGCAGCAGGCACGGGTCATCTCACTGCTGTGCGAGTCCAGTGAAACAGAGACGGTTGTGTATGTCCTTGGTATCCGAGGCCGGTCCTCTGTTCTCCATGATGAATTAGGCTCAAAGACGCTAATCCTTCGTTTCTGTTGTTTAAAAAAAGGTCAAATGTGGAAAATAACCAAAAGCATAAAGAGGAAAATGAGTGTCACACTCATCTCCCTCACAGAGAATAGTGGCTAACTTTTTATGTTTGTGTTTTCAACCTTTTTTGTATCTCATGCACACACACACACACAAAATAGATCACTTTCCACATATTGTACTATAAGTAGGATTTTCATTTACTGTATTTTTCTCCTATGTATCATGAGTTTGCTCTTAACAATTGAAAATCCAACAAGCAGTGGTTTAAATAAAATGGAGGATATTTAGGCATAAAGATACAGGAGAGGTAGTCTGGGACAGAGGGCTGCTCTGTGAAGCCTTCAGCGACCCAAATTCTTTCCTTCCCTTTTTCCTCTCCTCAATCCTTAGGTTGTAGGCTTTGGTCTTCCTGTGATCTCATGACTGCAAAATGGTTGCTGTACCTCCTGGCCTCATGTCTGTGGTTCAGGCAAGGAGAGGGAAGAAGAAAGAGTGTGTGTGTGTTGGAGGAATAGAAAACGTTTCCCAGAAATCCCCAGCATGCATCTACCTGTGTCTTACTGGCCAGGAGTCACAGTCCTCCCTAGGAGGATTACAGTGTTCTCAGCTGGAGGAGATTTTGCTTCTACATAATCAAGGGTCTGTTCTTAAGAAGAGGAGAAGAATGGACATTGTCTAGACAGCTAGCAGTGTCTGTCACATCTTGTTTTAAATGCTACTCCATACCAGGAAGTTCTTGGGTGACTTAGAAACTCCTTTGATGCTATTAAGAAAATTGTGTACATTGTCCACAGGAAAATGTATAAATATATGACACATAATATAAGGGAGGTTTAGGTATTCACTGAAACCCCTCTCTGGGCTGCTATCCATGATTCTTTCCTTAGCAGAAATTCCTCGAAGTACCTTGGTTGGTGAACACATAGATCCATTTGTAAAGCTCATGCTCCATGAAGACTGTGCTAATTTATACTTCTATAAGTCATATATGGGAGTGTTTCTTTCCCTGAGTCTACCTTTGAATGTCACCATTTCAAAAAATCCTTAGTTTTTCCAAAAGATAAAAAATATTGTTATAATTTGAATTTATTTTTCTGTTGACTTTGAATATTCCCCAGGTTTATTAAATATTTGTTTTCTTGCAAATACTTTATCCTTTGTCCATTTGTTTTTCTACTGATGTATTTACCTTTCTCTTATTGATTGTAAGAGATCTTTATGTACTGAGGCTATGAACTATTTATGTATATTATCTTTCCTTGAATGCATCCTCATTCTATGGTAAATATTTACCTGAAATTTGTTTTGGCTTCAAAACATTCTGTGGTGGAGATCTGTTTTCCTTTTAAATAATTATTATCTCAATCAACACCATTATTTCTGAATTGACTTGAAATGCTTCAGGATGATTTAAGAGGGATAGCAGTAATTTTTAAGCACATGAAGAGTGTAAAGGTTAGCTGCCAGAGAAGAAACTGCAAGAGCTGCCATGCGTTAAGAGACCCTGTTTTTTTCATGGCTGACACACATCTGGAGCAAGTAAATTTAGTTTCTTTGCCTTGTACTGATGCCAACTGCTTAACCCTCTTGGTGTAAGCAAAGCTATAAGCGAGCAATTTAATACTTAACATGTTGGTAGACAGGTGGCAATTTGTTCTTCCCAGATTTGAAGGGTTCTCTGAGTCCTAAATTCATTTTTAATTATATAACTTCTTTGAGTGATTGGATTGGCACATTTTAAAGTTAATGCAAACTGAATCTGGGGTGTGCATTGACAGTACTTTAAATGCCCATGGTTCACAATGTCAGTCATCAAATGTTTATTGAATAACAACTCTTCTCAAGGCCTTCTGGGGTCTACAGGGGTAACCTTTCACCTTGCTTTTATTTTAGAGTGGAAGTGATGAATGTGAGGTATAAGCACAACTGCTTTGAAATAGAAGAGCTGGTTTTAGACTGAGGGAATTGAAGACAGTTTCATAGAGGAGGCACATGTAAGTAGGGCTTTGAAGGATTTGCATAGGCAGAGATGGATAGAAGAACTTTCTTGGCAAGAAATATGGGAATGAGGATTCTTAGACAGGAAAGCATGGGGCAGGTGTAGGAAGGAGCTGGGCAGATAGCTTGGGCATGAAGTATGGGACGAGAAAGTGGGAAGTCAGTAAATGTTGAGGCCAGCTTGTCAAAGGCCTCCCATAGAAATTTGGACATTATGCTGCCCGGGATGTTGTGACTATAAAGATTTTGGAGCAGAGTGATTTCAGAGCCTGGCCATGTGAGGGATATGTTGGCAGGAGGAGGGCAGGAGTTAAACTAGTTTGAGGCATTC
>JAVSCE010000086.1:0-25488 GCA_032199065.1 Smutsia gigantea
ATACTGTCCATTGCTTCTTTTGAAATCCTGTAAGAGGGCAAAAAGAAAGGCGACTCTCAGGGCATTGGTGTCGCCCTGGAGGAATTACTATTAACTTGCCTAATCATTCTCTCAGGGAGCCATCTAGCAGCATTATGTTTTTGTGAGAAGACACAGACAAGAGTCTCGTCCCCAGATCAACACTGGGTCGGGTCCATGCCATTGATTGTCCAGTGGATCTTGCCAGAGTAATGTTGCAAAGTCTTGTTTGGTATTAGAGTGCCAAAATCGATCGGCGGCAGAACGCCCATTATCATCCAGATTTAAAAAATTTTAAATGAAGAGAGCATGAGCAAGATGTTCCTAGGGGACCCCTTTATGGGATACCATTCCCCCTTTTTAATTTTATTTATAGTATTTTTAAGGGTTAAATGAGCTCTTTTAGTATGCTCAATAGCATGCCTGCTTGTTTTTCTAGATTGTAAAGAAGCCATAATATAACTTGACCAAGTATCAACATTCACATGTATATACTTTATTTTCTCAAAATTGTTAAAATGAGTGACATTTATTTGCTCTATATGATCAGGTATTAAGCCCCGTGGATTTACTTTCAAATGTGGAACAGGAAACAAATGACCACATTTTGTACATTGCTTTACAATCATTTGGGCTTGCTTTTTAGTTATGTTTCAGTTTTAAGGTTGTGCTATTCAAGTGGAATTTACTGTGGTCAAGTTGAGCCTGCTGAATAGGTGTAATTGCCAAAGCAGGAAAAATAAGTGCTTTGTCTATGCAATTATTTCTATGAGACAAAGGTCTTGGTAGACCAGAATGGGCACGTATGTGTTCAACATAAAAGGGATGGGTCTTCATAAGAATATTATGTTGTAGCTGATGAAACAACTGTCTTGCTTTGGTGCAAGCACTAATTTGACTAGCAGTATCCAATAATGGTAGAGAGTTAGCTATATATGCACTATCTGTATACGGATTAAAAGCCTGAGGAAAACGTTGAAAACTACAAGAACTGCTATTAATTTAGTTAATTGTGCTGATAAACAAGGGACATTAAAAGTTATTGGCTCAGTAACATAATATCTTGCCTTACCTTTGGAAGTTCTATCAGTGAACATTGCCACAGCATTCCTCAAGGGTTGGAACCTGGAGACTCCAGGAAATATAACTTCATGCTTTTGTAAAAAATCTATTAATTTACTGGTAGGATAATGATTATTAATACTTTAGATAAGTCTAACTTGTGAAAGAAGCCAATTGGAATTGTTGTCTAACTAATTTCTTTGCCTTTTATTAAAAGGCTGAATAATGTGGTTAGGTTTTTTGCCTAATAAATAATTGCTTGTTTTTTTTCCTATTATAATCAATGTAGCCACAGAGTTATAAGACAGATGGACTCACATAATTGGACTTCACTGCCATACAACTCTCTAGGCGTCAGTGGCAAATATAAGTAAATATAATGAGCTGTTAGGATCAAAATAAGTAACAAACTGTTTTTGGATGGCATGCTCAACAACTTTTAAAGCTTTTTGAGCCTCAGGAGTTAATTTCTGAGAAAAAAGGGAAGCAGGATTTTTCCTCAAAATATTGAACAAAGGTTTTAACTCTTTAGTAGTTAACTTTAAATATGGATGCAGCCAATTAATATTTCTTAATAATTTCTGAAAGTCATTAAGTGTTTTAAGACCATCAACACAAATTTGAATTTTTTGGTGGCCAATAGTTTGTGGGAAAAACTTGAACCTCAAATAATCATAAGGTTTTAAGGTTTGGACTTTTTCAGGGGCAAGTTGCAGCCCAAATTTATGCAGCTGTTTTTTCAAACAACTAAAACATTGTAACACCTTTTGGGCTTTTTGACCAGCCAATAATATGTCATTTATGTAATGTATAATATACATTTGAGGCCAAGAATTTCTGATAGGTGATAAGGGTGTAGCAACAAACTTTTACACAGAATAGGACTACTGGCCATTCCCTGCAGAAGTACCTGCTAATGATATTTTTTCATAGGCTTCTTAAAATTAACAGGAGGCATACTGAATGCAAATTTTTGACAGTCTTCAGGATGTAAGGGAATAGTAAAAAGCAATTAAAAAAAATTTAATGTCAGTTTATAAAATTCCTTTGGGATAGCAGCTGAGGAGGGCAGTTCACCACCAAGACATTTTGAGGTTCTTGCACTTGCCAGGAAGTGACTTTCTTTACTCACTTGGTAAGGCTGCTGGGAATTTTGTAAGCAAGGTACTAGGACAGATTTTCTAAGGGGCCTTGTTGGCTTTATGAAGTCAACTTCAGTTTTTTTTTTTTTAAGCTGTCTGTTAACATGAGTTTACACACGTGTCTTTTAGGAATAGTATTTTAGTTAAAGCCTCGGTAATATAACTAGTGTTTTTAATTGGTTTTCTTACAAGGAAAAAAGATTTTTATTGAACTTATGCAAACAAATATACTGCTATGAAATATAAAAATAGTTATTGAAAGTTGTTCTTACAAAGGTATTGTCATTTACTAAACTGTTGTTAGTTTAAGAGAAAAAGCTTAAAATACTTTATCAGTAACACGTGAAACAAAAAAACCACAAAATCATTTTCTTTAGTTTACTTAATCCTATGTAAACACTTGTTTTGCTGAAATCTAGTTCTTTACTAGTTTAGAAAACAGTGATTATAAGTGACAAAAGACTTGTAAATGAGAGTGGCTGAAGATCTGATGAAAGCTTACTATAAGACAGTTGACATAAGAAATTTGGATCACAAAACATCCAGCAAAAAGTTTGGCATCATTCTCTTTGGCAGTGCTTTCCAGGTAATTAAGCAAGTGATTATATATCAGTAAATAAGCCAAATAGCCACATACTTTCTCTAATGAAGAGAAAATTTCTCTGAGACTTTCCAGGGGCCCTCTGGAAAATATCAGAGTTACTTACAGGTAAAAAATACCCTTTTTTGAATTTGATTTTGAAAAGTTGTCAGAAGAGTTTTTTTGGTACTTGCTTAAATACGATTATAGGTATTTAACTAGAATGACAATAAAAAGGCTTAAATGCAAATACCGGTTATTCAGTTATTAACACTTGGCTTACAGTCCTTTTAATATGAAGATTTCATTTTCTTAAAATACTTAAGAGAACTCATTGAGATTTTAAGCATGAGAAATTGCTTTGATAAACAATTACAAAGTTTTTTGCAATTTGTTAGCATTAAGAGCAGGCTAAGGTCTAAGACAACTTTGTCTTTAAACTGAAAACAAAACTCTAATTTTGCTGTGCCTTTGATATTGAGACTCATTTGCCTTAATTTCACATAGCATGACTATCAATTTTCACAAACTTTCTACAACTTTCTTTGTACATTTACTGCTTTTTCTCTTTAAATAAACACTTGTACTTTAGAAGTTACCTTTTTTTACATTCAAAAAAATGAATTTCTATTCTTTATACCTTTTTTTTAAACACATCCTTTATAGCAAGCAGAGATATCTTCTTTATTATATTAAGTAGTTTTAATTAGAAATTAAAACAGGTAGTTTTTCAATGAACACTGAAAAACAGGCTATTGTAAACTTTGACATTAGCATTTTTCAGATTGATACATTTATGAACACTTTTTATCATTTTTGGAAATGTGCCTTACAGCACAATTTTGACTGAGCATAAAACATCTTCAAATGATTTAGCAAAACTCTAAGAATTTTGGTTACAACAAAAATTCTTAGGCTGTTTGCAGATATACACAGTTATACATTAATATACTATTATTATTAAGATATTTTGTTACACTTGTTTACACACTCTTTAGCAATTATGCTAGATTACTTATAAAAACTTTTACATTACACAGTGAAGCTTAACCAAGGACAAGCATCTTCAAGAAAAATAAAAAACCTTACTATTTTTTCTAAACCCTAATCCCTCGTGTCTTGAGTGAGTCCTTGAGCCCTACGATAAAGAGCTCTTGTTTACTCAATGTCTGTCCCATGATTGCGCCATTCACTTACCTCTCAGGCATGTCTCACAGAGCGGGTAGATCTGTGGCCGCCAAAGTGCAGGTCTTTCCTCACGAGGGTCCTCTCGTGGCGACCTCAGAATCATCGGCTGGCCAGCCCTTCCGGAACAGCATTCGTCACAGTCTCCCCCGTGCCTCGAGCCCCACGTTGGGCGCCACTTGACCTGACCCGCAGGTCTGCGAACGTAAAACCCCCGGCCGCGGGGTTCACCAACTGGGACTTAAGGAGGGGGTGCGCGAATGAGGGACAGAAGACAGAGAGATGGAGACAAGACAGGCTTTCTGATCAAGTCTCCTTTATTGCAGGTTAGAGCAGAGAATATATAGCCAGTACAGGGTGTGGTCTCTTCTGATTGGTTGCCCATTATGCTAATGAAGCGACCTACAAAGTCCAATCATGCCCCGAGTTGTGCGCATGCGCAGTTGTCTCTGACGTAAGCGGCCGACCGGAGTGGGAACACTTGGCGGGAAATTGTGGCGCGAAAGTGATCAAGAAGTAAACAACAAGAGGGAGTCATAACAAAATGGAGTCTTGTTGTTTTTGTGCCCTATGGCTCCCAACAAACCACAATGTTGCTCATGTGAAACCTGAGCAGAAGATTGCATATCAATGATACCTTAATTTAAAAAACTCAATTTCTAATTAATTGCATTCATAAAAATAAATTTCAAATGTATTGCAAAATTTTTTTCATTTGTCACCACACAAAAATGCTAGTAAGGTGATATATGTGTTAACTAACCTTATTGTGGAATTATTTTACAATGTAAACATATATCAAGTGATCACATTGTATACTTTATGCTTACAAAATGTGATATGTCAATTATATCTCAGTAAACCTGGAAAAAACTTTAAAAGAAACAAAATAAGGGTTGACAACGGTACAGAGAAATAAGAAACCTCATAGATAGCTGTTTGAAATGCAATGTGATGCAGTCCCTGTGAGAAACATTTTGATGGTACTGCAAAAATTTAAATATATTACCATATGACCCAGGAAGTCCTCTCCTATGTATACACTGAATATTATTAAAAACAAATGTTCAAACACAAACTTGGACATGATTGTTCATAGCAGCATTATTCACAATTGCCCCAACGTGAAAACAACACAAATGTCCAACAACTGATGAATTTATAGGCAAAAATGGCTTGGAAAGTTAAGGTATTGGAAGAAAAAATATTTTAAGATGTAAACATTCCCTAAATTGATTATAGATTCATCACAATATCTGTCAAATTTTCCAGTGGTTTCTTCTATGAAATTACCAAGGTATTCCTGAAATTTATACTTAGGTTCAATATACTCAGAATACTGAAGTGATCTTGAAAGTGAGTAAGAAAATTGGAAGACTCACACTTCCAAAGAGTAAAACTTACTACAAAGAAAATATAATCAGTGTGGTGTTGGGATAAAGATAAGCATATAGCTCAATTACATAGAGCTCAGAATCTAGAAACATACCCTTACATTTATAGTAAACCAATTTTCAACAAGGGTTTCTAAGACAATTGAATGGAGAAGGAATCTTTTTTTTTTCCAAAAAATGGTGCTAGGCCAACTGAATACCTATATGCAAAACAATAAGTTTGAACACCTACCTCACACCATATCAGAAAGTTAACTCAAGGTGGAGGAAAGATGTAAATGTAAAAGTTAAACTAGCAAATAGAATACAGCCTAAGTATATATCTTCATGACCTTGGATTAGTAAATTGTTTCTTAGGTCTGACACCAAAATCACAAGCAACAAAATAAAAAACAATAATTTGAACATCACCAAAATTAAAAACTTTTCTGGTTCAAAGGATAATATCAATAATGATAAAAGACAGCTAACAGATTGGGAAAAAAATTTTTCAAATCATATATCTGTGTGTGCATATATATACATATATAGAAAATGATATTAATAGATATTAATATATATATCTGTATATATATATATATATATATATATATATATATATATATATATATACACATATAACCAAAAAGCACATGAAAATATGTTTAACATCATCAACTATTAGGGAAATATCAATTAAAATCCCAATATATTCTTTAGAGTTTAACCATATTCTGGATATACACATGATATATTTTGTCTCAGGGTTATGATATTATATCTGAAGATAACACTTCACACCCGCTAGCATGGCTATAATAAAAATGATAGATAATAGCATGTTGGTGAGGATATGAAGAAATTGAAACCCTCAAACATTAATGGTGGGAATGTGAAATAGTGGAGATGCTGTGGGAAAAATTCTGGCAGTTTCTCAAAAAGTGAACAGTTACCATATGATCCATCAATTCCACTCCTAGAAATATATCCAAGAGAATTAAAAACAAGCATTCTAACAAAACTTGTACATGAATGTTCACAACAACATTATTCATTATAGGGCCAAAGTGGAAACAACACAAATGTCTATTGACTGATTAATGGATAAATAACAAGTGGTCATATACATGTGATAGGATATTATTAGCCAATAAATTAAATGAAGTAGTACTACATGGCTAGAGCATAGGTGAACTTTGGAATATGATGCTAATGAAATAAGCCAGACACAAAAAGTTACATTTTATATGATTCCATTCATTTTAAATGTCAATAATAGGTAAATCTGTAAATAAATTTATCTAGGGCTGGTAAGGGTTGTGCTGGGAGAAAAGGAGATTGACTAATAATAGGCACTGGCTTTCTTTGGGAAGTGATAAAAAGCTCTAAAATTTGTTGTGATAGTTGCAAAATTCCATGAATATACTAAAAACCAATGAAATATACCCTCTAAGTGGCTGTATTATATGGTATGTGAATTATATATCAATGAAAATTTTGAAAAGCTAAAATAATTATGTCAATAAAGTTATTAATTTTTTAATTTGCAATTGGAATTTTTTATTTCTATTTTTTAAATTGAAATATATCTGATATTCAATCTTATATTAGTTTCAAGTATACAACACAGTTGTTAAAGTTACACATATTATTAAATCCTCACTACAACTAGTGCAGTTGCTGTCAACATAGAAATATGTTACAGAATCACGGCTATAATCTCCAAGCTGTACTACCATTTCTGTGACCAACTTGTGTTATGATTGAGAATTTCTCTTGTCCCATTATTCTCTTTCCTCTTCCCACCCACCCACTCCAGCCACTCCCACATGGTAACCACCAGTCACAACTCAGTGTCTATGAGTCTATTGCTTTTTTGTTCATTTTTTTTTTGTTTGGTTTGGTTTTAGATCCCACAAGTAAATGAAATCATATGCTATTTGTCTTCTTTCTCTGTTTGGCTTACTTCACTTAACATAATACTCACTAGGTCATCTATATTGTCACAAATGGATTTTCTTTTTTATGACTGTATAATATTCTGTTGTGTATATGTACCATTTCTTTATCCATTCTTCTGTTGGGTGGGCACTTTGGTTGCTTCCATATCCTGGCTATTGTATATAATGTGGCAATGAACATGGAGTACATATATCTTTTTGAATGAGGATTTTTTTCCTTTCAGTGAATTCCTAGAAGTGGAATTACTAGGTCATATGGTTTTTCTATTTTTAGTTTGTTGAGAAAATTCCATGCTGCTTTCCACAGTGGCTTCACCTTTGACATTGCCACCAACAGTGCAGGAGGGTTCCTTTTCTCCACATCCTTGCCAAAATCTGTTATTTCTTGTCTTTTTGATAGTGGCCATTCTAACTGGGGTGAGGTGATAACTCATCATGGTTTTGATTTGCATTGCCCTGATGAATAGGTGATGTGGATAATCTTTTCATGTGCCTGTTGGCCATATGCATCTCTTCTTTGGAAAAACGTCTGCTCAGGTTCTCCATTCATACTTTAATTAGGTTATTTGTTTTTTTGGTGTTGAGTCATGTGAGATCTTTGTTTTTGGTTGTTAACCCCTTATCAGATAAATCATTAACAAATATAGTCTCTCTTACTGTAGGTTTCCTTTTGTTCTGTGGGTGTCCTTTACTGTATGGAAGCTTTTTTGTTTAATGTAGTCCCACTTGTTTATTTTTGCTTTTGTTTCCCTTGTTCACAGAGATGTGCCCAGAAAAAAATTGTTCATGATTATGTTCAGTGATTTTTGCCTGTGTTTTCTTTTAAGAGTCTTATGATTTCATATCTTATATTTAGGTCCTTAATCCATTTCAAGTTTACTTTTGTGTAAGGAATTACACAGTAATCGAGTTTCATTCTCTTGTATATAGCTGTCCAGTTTTCCCAATGCCAACTTGGTGAAGAGATTGGATTTTCCTGATTGTATATTCATGGCTCCTTTATCATACATTAATGAATCATATATGAATGGGCTTATAACTAAGATCTCTATTCTGTCCCACTGATCTATGGTTCTGTTATTGTGTCGGTACCATGTTGTTTTGTTTACTGTATCTTTGTAATATAGCTTGAAGTCAGGGAGCATAATACCCCAGACTTTGTTCTTTCTCAGGATTACTTTGGCTGTTCAGGGTTTTTTGTGGTTCCATACGAATTTTAGGATTAATTGCTTGAGTTTATTGAAAAATGTTATTGGTGTTTTGATAGGGATTGCAATGAATCTGCAAATTGCTTTGGAAAGGATGGCCATTTGGACAATATTAATTCTTCCTATCTGTTAGAATGGGATAGATTTTCATGGATTTGTGTCTTCTTTAATTTCTTTAATAAGTGTCTTATACTTTTTGTGTAAAGGTCTTTCAACTTCTTGGTTATGTTTATTCCTAGGTACTTTGTTCTTTTTGATGCAATTGTAAATGGAATTGTTTCCTTATTTCTTTCTGCTAGTTCAGGTATGCAACAAATATCTGTGTATTAGTTTTGTATCCTACAACTTTGCTGAATCCAGTTATTATTTCCAGTAGTTTTTTTGTGGAGTCTCTAGGGTATTCTATATATAGTGTCATATTATCTGCAAATATTGGCAGCTTAACTTCTTCCTTACCAATTTGGATGTATTTTGCCCCTTTATCTTGTCTGATTGCTATGGCTAGGACTTCCAGTACTATGTTGAATAACAGTGAGAGCAGATATCCTTGTATTTTTCCTGATCTTAGAGGAAAAGCTTTCATCATTTTACCATTGAGTATGATGCTGGCAGTTGGTTTCTAGTGTATTGCCTTTATTATGTTAAGGTACGTTCCCTCTATATCCATTTTGTTAAGAGTTTCTATCATGAATGGATATTGAATTTTGTCAAATGCTTTTTCACCATCTATTAAAATGATCATATATGGCTTTTATCCTTTTTGTTAAGGTGGTGTATCACACTGATTGATTTATGAATATCATACCATCCTTGCATCCCTGGAACAAATCACACTTGGTCATGACAGATGATCCTCCTGCTGTAGTTTTGACTTTGGTTTCCTAATATTTTTTCATTTATGTTCATCAGGGATATTGGTCTATAATTTTCTTTTTTGTAGTGTCTGTACTGACCTCATAGAATGAGTATGGAAGTATTCCCTCCTTTTACACTTTTTAGAATACTTTAAGAAGAATGGGTATTAGCTCTTCTTGTTTGGTAGAATTCAACTGTGAAGCCATCTTGTTCTGGACTTTTGTTTGTTGGGAGTGTTTCAATTACCAATTCATTACTGGTAGTTGTTCTGTTCATATTTACTGCTTCCTCTTGGGTCAGTCTTGGAAAAGCTATTACTTTTTAAATAAACGAACACTATCATCAGAAAAACAATCTTCAGATATAAAAAAATAAAACTGAGATAAAATTTACCTTGAATATTCAACAAATATACAGTATACAAAGAATATATTGAGAAAGAGATTCTATAAATCTGGATTGGATCTTAAACATCTGTGTATTAGTACAGCTCCATAGGTGATGATGTGATATGCATCTTGAGTTTGTTACTACTGATAAAGAAGGTTCTAGATTCAAACTGAAGAATTAAATCTGTGACAAAGTTGATATTCAAAAAAATATGATGATATGACATAATCCTATACTATTATTTTTTAATAACTGGCAAAGCAGCAGGGCCACTCTGATAAATAAAAACATATCATTGACAGTGAAGGCATTGACGGATCTCTAGTATTTGAGATACAGTATTCAATTTCTAAAATATGTGTACAAATAACATATTCTTATACCAATTTAATCTGGAAAAGTCTAAGCATTTCTTCTGATTTGACAACTCTTGTTCTGCAACTCATCAATAGTTCAATATCAAAAAAATCTAGTTATTTTTAGCACCTCTCTTTTTACAAGGTGGAAGGACAAGTCACTTGTGATTTTTCAGAGTCTCTCTATGAAATCTCAGAGATACTATAAGGTGCAGGATATATTAGGATTCGATTTGGGGATGGCAAAACATCATACATCGTCAGATCTGAATACTTGATTAATATAGGATTATAGGGGTTGTAGAGAAACAATACTTGAATACCTAGTTAACCACAGTGACAAAAAAATATTTTAAAAGTACACTTTGAGGTTAACATTGTAAAGAATCTTCAATATATCCTAAGTAAGAAGTTTTTGTTCTTTTACATAACCAAGGGCATAATAAAATCAACATAAAAATAAAATCTTTGCTATCTAGGTAGATTACACAAAAAAAGAATAAACTACATCTTATTAGGAGTAAATTAATAATTCAAGAAAATTTTTAAATTTAACAGAGAGAAAAACAAATTCTAGTTCTTTATCTATACAATATTTTATCGTAAAGGAAACATCTTTATGAAAATCTCATGAAGAGACCAATAAAATCTTAGCTAGCTTTGTCCATTGTAAATAAAACTATCTTTCCATGAACCTTCTACAACTTCCTGTTTCCACTCAAACTTTGTTCTATACACTTCTCTTTTTTATTCTGGAAAAGTTATTTTACTTTAGAACAAACTTTTTTTTTCATCAAAGATATATTCTGCATACCTTCTATGCAAAGTTGTACCTCTCTGTCACTTTGTTCCTAGTAGAATCTTACTGTATACTGATTATGACTTTTAATTGAAACAGTGTATATTTTTCAGAGAAAACAAGGAGGTAGATAATTGTGAACTGCCATGTACCAGCATTTTTCACCAAACCAGCTGAGCTCATAAATACACAAAAGACAGCTTTATACAGCCACAGAAATCCTTTATACAACTTCTCAAATGGCAAAAATGAACACATTCATTAAAGACCCAAGGATAGATTCTCTGCAGCATATAAAAATGAAAATGAACTTATATAAATTTAAATTATGCTTAGTAAGCAATATTTCAGTAATCTCTTACAAATAATCTAAACGTCTGATGACTATTAATAAATCAAGTTAATATTAGTAAATATTTTCTTATCTAAAGATATCAGAAATTATCTTCTAGCTGACATACTAAAAAACAATTTTTGTTAAAATAAAGCTGGTCAGAATGATTCAGTTTGGTTAAACATACACTTACATTTTTCATAATCTTAAACATTTAGTAGAATTTTGATAGCTTATTCAATCAGCAACCCCGTACAAGTTTAGGAATAACATAACCCATGTAGAATAAAAATCTACACATATGTATATACACTGATCATCAGTCACCTCAGAGGACAGTTTTCATTAAACCAAAAATATTAAACTAATTTCATCTTCCAAAAATTTACCTAAATTATGTGAATCCTTAGAACATTTCTGAGTTTGTACCTGTAAGTTTACATTTTATTTTTTTTAAACACTGAAAATACTGGAAGTTCAATGTCTTTATTTTATGGGAATTTTAGGAATATTCCTTTTATATACACATTTATTTATCTCTAAACCAATCAGAGTAAATCTCTAATATTTTTACAACCAATTTGTAATACCATCTGGAGGTAGAAAAATATTACATTGTTACATAATGAGAGGTGAAATTCTTTCTGAATTACAAACACATAAGGAAACACACACAGAGATAAAAATTATTTCACATCAATTTTATTCAAACCCTGAATCAAAAGTAAACACAAAATTACAAAACTCAGTAATATCAATCCTTATCAAAGAGCCATTCTTTTCTCAGTAGGTAGGAATCTTTAATTCATTTGAGCTCAAAATAGATAAATAGATAAGCAGAAAAGACTAAAAAGGCAGAACCCTTGCCAACTTTCACTCAATAGACACAAGATCTCTATAAATCATTAATATATTTACAGATATCCCTGGGTAGGCAAATAAACCAAAAGAATCTGGCACCAAAAATCATCAGAGTACTCAGACACAATCAAATCCTTACTGAGTTACCAGGGGACAAGAGCCTGGAATGAAAGACCAAGAATTACGCACACCATTGGATACCTGGATCACCCATCAGAGACAGTACAAAATGGCTCTGAGATGCCTGGCTACCTTGATAGAATAAACAGAGTCCAAAAAAGGTTGGAATCCCATTTGAGTCATGGCACCAAACTATCAAAGACACAATATGCTGGACAATTAATGACATGATTTTATTTAGACTATTGCAATAAAGAGAGCATTCATTAATGTGGAACATCTCAAACAAAAGGAAGGGGGTCTGAGCTTTTATAAAGAGAGGTAAAGAAGAGTCATGAAGAGAGTAGACAATAAGACTGAAGGGTGTAGCCAGTTCACATAATACATCAAGGCAGGGTGGTCCTTTGTGGTTAGGTTGGAACACAAAGGGGCAAGGAGACTTCTCAACTCCCCTGCTACTGGGAGCACAGTCCTAGAAAAAAGCTAAATATATCTACATTATATGACATATTTCTATATTTTAGGGTGAGGAGCTCAATCTCACAATGCATCAAAACAAAAAATAGAGACAAAGACAAACTACTTATACACACATAAATCCCAGAAAAAGAGAACCATTTCAAATTTTCAAAATGTTATTAATATTTCTTTTCCTGGAAACTTCCAGCATTACCTCATAATCTGGAGTGAATGTAAATTTAATTAGAAAATTAAATGACAATTATTTACTCATTTTTGCCTTCTCATTTTCTAAGGCCTCCTTTAGTAACTCTGTGTCCTCTAAGCAAGCACATGAACCTCATTATATTTCCTTCAGTGAAACCTAACAAAATATGTTCTCTCAATATCTCATACAACCTTCAAAATGTAAGTAGCCCCAATGAAAAATGAAGATGTTTTCACTTGGTGGAAAATCGGAAAATTGTCAATCACACATCTCAGCTCTGTGCACATTATTCATGCTGTCTTCCTGTCAAATATTGTGATAACTGGATCCATTACATTGTCCAAATGTCTGTAAGGCAATTAAGTAATTCTGTTGAAACAAAAATACAAAAACGTAAACATTTTTCCCTGGCTGGAAGAATTCCCAGAGCACATGACAAGAGAATGTGGACATACAAGAAATTAAACAGATGTAAACATTGCTTTGGCTTCAAATTCTTTTCTTTTTTAGAACACTTTATTTTCATCTCAAATTTGAAACATCATAAAAAAATATCCTAATGAATAGAAAACATCTGCTCATATGGTTGCATGTCTTGAAATATTTTTATGGTTTTTGGTAATGACAAAAACAGAGGAAAGTAACAGTGCTTTCATTAAAAAAATACTATTGTATTAACAAAAACCATATGAAAACTTTGAGGCTATAAACCACTAAGTTTATTAGAATATCTACTTAGAATAATGTATATACTGTTATGTACCTGACTTCTCTTTTACACCATGGTGACATTACCTTCTGCCAGAGTGACATATCCTAGATAAGATAGTTTCACAGAGACATCAGAAGGACACCAAAGTCTAGAATGTCAGGTCCAGAAATACCCCTCTTTGATTAAATTTCCCTACTTTACCAGCTCTGAGCTAAGTTTAGAATAAAAGACCTTAGCCATAGCAGTTGAATCCCTGTTTTTCTTTTTCTGAACATGTATTTCTTGGCAGAAGCCAAATGGTTAAAAAAAAGGAGTGTGTGTTAGGCCCTGGACATTATTACACTCTGAAGAATTGGCTTAATACACCATAAAGGTCTTTCCTTCTCTCTGTATCTTTATCTCATATATATGGAATTGGATTTACTACTGCAGCCAGAGCATATTTAATGGTATTTCTCTCGTTAATATGGAAAGGACGTAACAAGGATCTTGCAGAAGATATTGAAAGAAACAAATCTCTAGTGGAAACCTAGCAGCTAAAAAAAATGGGCTTAAAGGGAACAGTGAGAATTATATAAGTAAAGTCTGAGCATAACCTGCAAATTATCTTAGGAAATGTAATACAATCATTGAGGAACAGGAAATTAAGGCAAATGTAAAAGATTCAGTCAAATCAAGGTTAAAAAGATTCCAGACTGACCCAGATAGCCTTTTTCTCTTAATTAATAGAGACATATTCTCACCATATACTTAGTGAGAAGGAACTAGAAGCTCATGTCAAAACTACATTCAGTATCGAGAGGGGCTCAAGATGGCGGCATGAGCAGGGCAGTGGTAATCTCCATCCAAAACCATATATATTTTTGAAAATACAACAAATACAACTATTCCTAAAAGAGAGACCAGAAGATACAGTACAACAGCCAGGCTACATCTACATGTGTGAGAACTCAGCATCTCATGAAGGGGAAAAGATACAAAGCCATGTCCCAGCAGGACCCTAGCACTCCCCCCACTGCAGCTCACCAGTGGGAGGAAGAGAATCAGAGTGGGGAGGGAGTGGAAGCACAGGACTGCTAAATAACCAGCCCTGGTGATCTGCACTGGAAGCACAGACATACATTGCATGGTGTACCTGGATATTAGAGAAATGGAAGGGCAGGATGCAAGATGGAGACAGTGAGCGGGTCCCCACAGCTGGCTCCCCTGGGACAAAAGAACAGTGGGCACTTTTTAAAAGTCTTAAACGGACAATGGCCCAACAGCTAAACAAAATCATCCCAGCACACTCAGCCCAGCAGGCTGGGAATCTTGAGGAACTTCAGGCCAACTAAACCCTTACTGGGTAAAGCAGACCTGAAGTCCCTCATGGCAATAAGTAGCCTGACATTCGTTCCCCCCAGACGGTGCTGCAAACGGACCGGCTGACCCGCCACAGCTGCAGAGAAGCCAGAGAGTGGCCCCGCCCACAGCAAACACACAGAGTCTCCTCCAAGCATGCAGCTAAACGGGACAGGCAGGGGTAGCTGGAGCAAGGTCTGGAAGGCATGAAGGGGCACCATCCTCGCAGGAGAACACACCTGGTATGGCTGTAATGCCCCGCAGTGCTCTAGGCTAGCCTGAGGTGGGCCACACCCATAGCAGCTCAGAGGATTATCCCAGAGACTACCTCCTGGTGTGCGGATAGCCTGAACAGGCAGTGGAAGCCAGAGCAAGGTCCAAAAGGCATGAAGGGGCGCCCTCCTCACAGGAGAACACACCTCCCTCCTGCTGTGCAGGTAATGGGCACAGGCTACAGAGAAGGGCAAGGCAAACAACAAGCAGGAAAGGACTTTGCTCTCAAAGCTGACACATGTGCAATCTGCCTGCGACCACTTCTATCGCCATGAAAAGACAGAAGAATCTGGTCCAGTAAAAAATCACTCAGACAACTCCAGAGAGAGGGTCTGGTGGGATAGATATAAGCAATCTTCCTGAAAAATACTTCAAAATAAAAGTCATAACCATGCTGATGGACCTACAGAGAAATATGCAAGAACAAAGGGATGAAGTCAGGAGGGAGATTACAGAAATGAAACAATCAATAGATGGGCTTAGCAGCAGACTGGATGAGGGGCAAGAGACTGTTAATGGAATAGAAATCACAGAAAAGGAGTACAGAAAAGCTGAGGCAGAGAGAGATAAAAGGATCTGTAGGAATGAAAGAATATTAATAGAAATGTGTGACCAATCCAACTGGAACAATATTCACATTATAGGGGTACAAAAGAAGAGAGAGAAAAAAGGATAGAAAGTGTCATTGAAGAAATAATTGCTGAAAACTTCCCCGATCTGGGGAAGGAAATAGTCTCTCAGATCATGAAAGCCCGCAGATCTCCCAACACAAGGGACCCAAGGAGGACAACACCAAGACATATAATAATTAAAATGGCAAATATCAAAGACAAGGACAGAGTATTAAAGGCAGCCAGAGAGAGAAAAAAGATCACCATCAAAGAAAAACCCATCAGGCTATCATTAGTCTTCTCAACAGAAACCCTACAGGCCAAAAGAGAATGGCATGATATATTTAATTCAATGAAACAGAATGGCCTTGAACCAAGAATACTGTATCTAGCATGATTATCATCTAAATTTGAGGGAGGGATTAAACAATTCCCAGAGAAGCAAAAGTTGAGGGAATTTGCCTCCCAAAAACCACCTCCACAGGATATTTTAAAGGGACTGCTCTAGATGGAAGCACTCCTAAGGCTAAATAGATGTCACCAGAGAAAAGAAAATCACAGCAAAGAAAGCAGACCATACAAATACTAACTAAAGGCAAAAAATAAAATCAACTATCTGCAAAAACAGTCAAAGAAAGACAAAAGAGAACAGAATAAAACACCTAACAAATAAAGAATGGAGGAGGAAGAATAAGAAGGGAGAGAAATAAAGAATCATCAGACAGTGTTTATAATACCTTAAAAAGAGAGTTAAGTTAGGCTCTTAGATAGTAAAGAACCTACCCTTGAACCTTTGGTAAACATGAATCCAAAGCATGCAATGGTAATAAGTACATATCAATCGATAATCCCCCTAATTATAAATGGACTGAATGCACCATTCAAAATACACAGAGTAATTGAATGGATATAAAAGCAAGAACCATCTATATACTGCTTACAAGAGACTCATGTCAAACCCAAAAGTATACACAGACTAAAAGTGAAGTAATGGAAATAGATATTTCATGCAAACAACAGGGAGAAAAAAGAAGGTGTTGCAGTACTTGTATCAGACAAAATAGACTTCAAAATAAAGAAACTAGCAAGAGATAAAGAAGGACATTACATAATGATAAAGGGGCCAGTCCAACAAGAGGATATAACTATTATAAATATCTGTGCACCCAACACAGCAGCACCTACATATGTAAAACAAATAATGACAGAATTAAAGGAGGAAATAGAATGCAATGCACTCATTTTAGGAGACTTCAACACACTGCTCACTCCAAAGGACAGACGAACCAGACAGAAAATAAGTAAGGAAACAAAGGCAGCAGGATTCACATTTTTCTCAATTGCACATGGAACATTTTCCAGAATAGACCACATACTAGGCCACCAAAAGAACCTTAGTAAATTCAAAAATATTGAAATTCTATCAACCAACTTCTTAGATCACAAAGATATAAAACTAGAAATAAATGGCACAAAGAAAACAAAAAGACCCACAAACACATGGAGACTTAACAACATGCTCGTAAATAATCAGTGGATCAACAACAAATTATAACAGAGATCAAGCAATATATGGAGAAAAATGACAACAACAGCACAAAGCCCGAAATTCTGTGGGATGCTGCAAAGGCAGTTCTAAGAGGAAAGTATATTGCAATCCAGGCCTATTTAAAGAAGGAAGAAAAATTCCAAATGAACAGTACAAAATCACAATTATTGAAAATGGAAAAAGAAGAACAAATGAGGCCCAAGTCACCAGAAGGAGAGACATAATAAAGAAGGGGGAAGAAATAAATAAAATTGAGAAGAATAAAACAATAGAAAAAATCAATGAAACCAAGAGCTGGTACTTTGAAAAAACAAAGAAAACACATAAACCCCTTGCCAGACATATTAAGAGAAAAAGAGAATCTACACACATATACAGAATCAGATATGAGAAAGGAAAAATCATGATGGACCCCACAGAAATATAAACAATTATTGGAGAATACTATGAAAATCTATATGCTAACAAGCTGGAAAACCTAGAAGAAATGGACAACTTCTCAGAAAAAATACAACCTTCCAACACTGACCAAGGAAGAAACAGAAAATCTAAACAGACCAATTACCAGCAACGAAATTGAATCAGTAATCAAAAAACTACCCAAGAACAAAATCCCTGGTCCAGATGGATTCACCGCTGAATTTTATCAGACATATAGACAAGACATAATACCCATTCTCCTTAAAGTTTTGCAAAAAATAGAAGAGGAGGGAATACTTACAAACTCATTCTATGAGGCCAGCATCACTCTAATACCAAAACCGGGCAAGGACTCCACCAACAAAGAAAATTATAGATCAGTATCCCTGATGAACACAGATGCAAAAATACTCAACAAAATATTAGCACCGAACTCAAAAATACATTAAGAGGATTATACACCATGATCAAGTGGGATTCATCTCAGGGATGCAAGGATGGTACAATATTCGAAAACCCATCAACATCATTCACCACATCAACAAAAAGAACTAAAACCGCATGATCATCTCCATAGATGTTGAAAAAGCATTTAACAAAATTCAACATCCATTCATGATAAAAACTCTCAACAAAATGGGTATAGAGGGCAAGTACTTCAACATAATAAAGGCCATATATGAGAAACACACAGCCAACATCATACTTAAAAGTGAGAAGCTGAAAGCGTTTCACTTAAGATCGGGAACAAGACAGGGATGCCCACTCTCCCCACTGTTATTCAACATAGTACTGGAGGTCCCAGTCACGGCAATCAGACAAAACAAATACAAGGCATCCAAGTTGGTAAAGAAGAAGTCAAATTGTCACTATTTGCAGATGACATGATATTGTACATAAAAAACCCTAAAGACTCCACTCCAAAATAACTAGAACTAATATCTGAATTCAGTAAAGTTGCAGGATACAAAATTAATACACAGAAACCTGTTGCTTTCCTATACACTAACGATGAGCTAACTGAAAGAGAAATCAGGAAAACAATTCTACTCACAATTGCATCAAAAAGAATAAAATACCTAGGAATAAACCTAACGAATGAAGTGAAAGACCTATACCCTGAAAACTACAAGACACTCCTAAGAGAAATTAAAGAGGACACTAACAAATGCAAATTCATCCCATGCTCTTGGCTAGGAAGAGTACATATTGCCAAAATGGCTATACTACCTAAAGCAATCTACAGACTTAGTGCAATCCCTATCAAAATACCAACAGCGTTCTTCAACAAACTGGAATGGAACAAATAGTTCTAAAATTCATATGGCACCACAAAAGACCCCAAATAGCCAAAACAATCCTGAGAAGGTAGAATAAAGCAGGGGGGATCTTGCTTCCCAACTTCAAGCTCTACTACAAAGCCACAGTGATCAAGACAATTTGGTACTGGCACAAGAACAGACCGACAGACCAGTGGAACAAAATAGGGAATTCAGATATTAACCCAAACATACATGGTCAATCAATATGTGATAAAGAAGCCATGGATATACAAATGGGAAATGAGAGCCTCTTCAACAGCTGGTGGTGGCAAAACTGGTCAGCTACATGTAAGAGAATGAAACTTAATCATTGCCTATCCCCATACACAAAAGTAAATTCGAAATGGATCAGAGACCTGAATGTAAGTCATGAAACCATAAAACTCTTAGGAAAAAACATAGGCAAAAATCTCTTGGACATAAACATGAGCAACTTCTTCATGAACATATCTCCCTGGGCAAGGGAAACAAAAGCAAAAATGAACAAGTAGGACTATATCAAGCTGAAAAGCTTCTGTACAGCAAAGGACACCATCAGTAGAACAAAAAGACATCCTACAGTATGGGAGAATATATTCATAAATGAAATATCTGATAAGGGGTTGACATCCAAATATATAAAGAGCTCATGCACCTCAACAAACAAAAAGCAAATAAGCCAATTAAAAAATGGGCAGAGGAGATGAACAGACACTCTTCTCCAAAGAAGAAATTCAGATAGCCAACAGGCACATGAAAAGATGCTCCACATCACTAATCATCAGAGAAATGCAAATTAAAACCACAATGAGATATCACCTCACACCAGTAAGGATGGTCACCATCCAAAATACAAGCAGCAACAAATGTTGGCAAGGATGTGGAGAAAGGAGTACTCTCCTACACTGCTGATGGGAATGCAAATTAGTTCAACCATTGTAGAAAGCAGTATGGAGGTTCCTCAAAAAACTAAAAGTAGAAATACTGTTTGACCCAGGAATCCCACTCCTAGGAATTTACCCTCAGAATACAGCAGCCCAGTTTGAAAAAGACATACACACCCCTATGTTTATCTCAATAGCCAAGAAATGGAAGCAACCTATGTGTCCATCAGTAGATGAATGGATAAAGAAGATGTGATACATATACACAATGGAATACTATTCAGTCATAAGAAGAAAAAAAATTCTACCATTTGCAGCAACATGGATGGAGCTAGAGTGTATTATGCTCATTGAAGTAATCCAGGTGGAAAAAGACAAGTATCAAATGATTCACTCATATGTGGAGTATAAGAACAAAGAAAAAAACTGAAGGAACAAACAGCAGCAGATTCACAGAACCCAAGAATGGACTGACAGGGAAAGGGACTGGGGAGGATGGGTGGGAAGGAAGGGACAAAGGGTAAAAGGGGGCATTACAGTTAGCAGACATAATGTAGGGGGAGTGCACGGGGAGGGCTGTATAATACAGAGAAGACAATTAATGATTCTATAGAATCTCACTAGGCTGATGGACTGTGACTGTAATGGGGTATGTGTTGGGGACTTGATGAGGGGGGAGTCTAGTAACCATAATGTTGCACATGTAATTGTAGATTAATGATACCAAAATTTAGAAAAAAACTGCCTTCAGTATCTTTATTGTGATTATGATACTAATTTAGTCTAGTTAGAATAAATTGTATCTAATTTTCACTAACAGAGATTTTAATGCATTCTCTGAGTTCTAGTATTGTCTCCATAAAATCTCAAATTTTAAAAATTGTTTCAATAATTGTTATATAATGGTTCCTGGGACAGGGGATCCTACCTAACTCTATTAAGGCAAAAATTGTATTACTCAGAATGGACAAAAGCAAGTAAGTAATCCTTTCTCAACCACACCCCACCCAGAATACCCTTGTAAAGAGGCTGATTTCTTGCTAGATGTGCTCTGATTAGTCTGGTTGTCTTTATGTTTTGAACATACCACTCATAATTTTCCTTATGCATTGCTTTTATTCTTCGATCTACTCTGCATCTGGTTTTGTAAAGTAGTGGTACTGGTCAAATAAAGTAGTACAAATACTTGTGTCAAGTGAAAGACACTTTCTAGCCATATTATTTTATTTCAACATGATCATACAAACATTTGATTTCTTTTCCCTATATCTTTAACCTTAATTCCACTTTTGGCAATGTCTTGCCCAGTTGTCCACACCTTTCCAATTTACTCTTGCTGTCTTAAGAAAATCTCTCCCTCTCCCTCCTCACTATTGTTACACTCATAGGTTAAAAAAAGACCTGAATCAGATATTATGTGCATAAGAGTATTATAAATAATTCATAAAGAAAAACTATAACCTTTGAAATAAAATAGAACATCATGATCTATTCTAAGGCTCTTGTGGTGACCAGAAGATAAAATATAAATTCTATAATAATGATCTATAAAAGTAATATATAATTTATATAATAGAATCTCAACAACAGTATCTCAGGCATCATACCCTTCTTATCAAATCTGCTTTTCCTCAAGCGCCAGAGATCCAATTAAGTAATTTGTCTTTTCTGGGGGGTGGGAAACAAGACATTTTTTTCTATGATATTTCATCTGTATATTATGGGAGTTTTTGGTTTATGTTATTTTCTGTTATAATACACATGATTTCAGTTACTTAATGTGATAAACTAATTTTGCGGGCTGACAGAATCCTCACCATCATTTAGAACACTATGTCTATAAAGGAATGTATTCTAAAAATATTTAAAGAGCTATTTGAAAGCGAACAGTTTGGAAATTTCTGTAGGGGTCATTTTCTTTTTTATATATTTTTATTTTTTATTGAAGTATAGTTTGTATACAATATTATATTGCTTTCAAATATACAACACAGTGATTCAACAGTTTACACATTATTAAATCCTTACCCCAACTAATTCAGTTACTATCTGTCAACATAAAAAAATGTTACAGAAACATTGACTATATTCTCCAAGCTGTACTTCTGTTAGATGGAAAGACAGACATGAGCAGCTAGTGAAGAGGAAGATAAGTTTCAAGGAAAAAACTTCCCAGTTAGGAGGGCCCACTTGAAGACAACATAGGCTTTGCCAGGAGATAACTTCCTTGCCTATGGGGTCCAGGCCAAACCAGTGCCAACCAGATCACAGTGCAGGTGCAATTGAACAAAAGTAAGAGTCACCCAAACCATGCCTCATTATAATCTCATTAAAATTAAACTGCAGTTTTGCTGTACCCCTGTAGGCTTTTCTATGTACATTTTTGGAGAAGACATGCATACCAAGAGGAATGGTGTATAACTAGAACTATAAATCAAATGAGCTCATCCTGACAATCAAAGTGGCACCACCCTGCTAGGACATGATAAATACACTCTATCCCAGAAGTTCACGGCCTTTGTTAACCTTGACTCTGACCCACTCTTCCCTTGGAGCATATTCAAATAACTTTACTCTTCTGTGCTATTGTGTCTCTGCCTCTTAAGTCTTTATTTTGGCAGGGACAAGAAACAAGGAGAACAAACTCAACCTGCTACATATTTGGTGCCATGATTCAGATTGCTACTCCTGCCATTAAGGTGTGCTAAATAAAATCCTCCTGTTACTTTAACTCTCTATCAGGTCTCTTGACTAAATTCTTTCCTTCAAGAAGACAAGAACCAAGGAATTCCACAATCCACCGCCTCATAATACTTCCATCCCTGTGACCAACTTATATTATGATTGACATTTTGTGCCTCTTTATCCCCCTCATGCACCCAGAATATACCACCTCAAAATATGCCCTTTGGCATAAAGATTATTTTGAGCTAAAGGAAACTAGGAAAGAACAAACACAGGAGGAGTTCTCTGCCCTCCCCTTATCTACCTAAAACAGAGCAAAAATTTCCATTTTAAAGGTATTCCCTTCTCCCTTAAAAGAAGAGAGGAACAATTCTCACAAAGGAGAATGACTTGAGTCTGCATACAAACCGTTTTAAGCCATCCTAATTTACCATATATTTCCTTGTTAACTTCTGACAATTTACCATTGTTAGAATACAAACTCCTTTATATATGTCTAGTTACAGCTCCACAATTTATAATCATTTTTTAAATGATATATAAACCCCTGGGTATAACTGCCTCTTTGGATTTTCAATTTTTCTTTTTCATTAAGCTCACATGCATGAAAATCTAAAACAGTAATATACTTTTTCTGCTGTTAACTATGTTGGTTTAATTTGCAAGTCCTAGCTATAAACATAAGAGGATAGAGGAAACTTTTTTCCATGACAACAATTCAAAAGGCTCAAAAGTTTAGTAGTGCAGCACTCTAAAATCTGGAATAAATACGCAAAAATTTTAAATTATATATTTTTAGTGAAACCACAAACTACTTTTATTTTTATTTTTTCACATAGATAACTTCATGTCAGCTACAAAAATCATTGAACTGAGGTAGGGCAGGGATAGGGGGCAAGCTTAATGATTCATTTTTAAGAAAATACCAAAATAGAGGTTCTGGGAAGATGGCGGCGTGAGCAGGGCAGTGGAAATCTCATCCCAAAACCATATATATCTATGAAAATACAGCAAATACAACTATTCCCAAAAGAAAGACCAGAATACACAGGACAGCACACAGCCTGCATCTGCACCTGAGAGGACTCGGCACACTGCGAGGAGGGTAAGATATGGAGCCGCATCCCGGTGGGAACCAAGCACTCCCCCACCACATTGCACCGGCAGGAGGAGAGGATTCAGAGCCAGGAGGGAGTGGAAGTACAGGCCTGTGAAATAACCAGCCTTGGTGATCTGCGCCAGGAGTGCTGACACACATCGCACTGTGTAGTGGAGATTGGAGAGGAAGAAGGTGCAGGTTTTGAGCTGGGAAAGCACCCGGGTCCTTGCAGCCAGCTCCTGGGACAAAAGAAAAGCACGCACTTTTTTCAGTGGTCTTAAGATGGAAACAGCACACTCATCCCAGCAGGCTGGGAGTCCTGAGGATTTTCGGACCCCTTGGCTGGCAACTGGGAAAAAGTAGCCGCACTGAAACTTCACACAGAGAACAATAGCCTCCCATTCATTCCAGCCCGGGCCAGAGCTGCAAAAGGCCCAGCAGAGCAGCACGGCCACGGCTGCAGAAGAGTGGAGGAACAGCGCCACATACAGCATCCTCACAGAATCTACACATGGTGGGCTTTTTTTTCCCTTTCTTTACTTTTCTTTCATTCTTTTTTCTCTTTTCTTTCTCTTCCTTCTTTTTTTTTAAACTCTTAAAGAGCCCATCTGACATACGTGGCACCTGCCAGAGACCACTTCTACTGCCAAGAAAGACAGAAGAATATGGTACAGACAAAGCTCATGCAGAAAACACCAGAGAGGGATCCTGTAGGGATTGAAATGCACAATATTCCTGAAAAAGAATTCAGAATAAAAGTCATAACCATGCTGATGGATCTACAGAGAAATATGCAAGAGCTGAGGGAGGAAGTGAGGGAAGGGAGGAAAGACAATGCAAAAATGCAAAAATCCATTGACAGGCTTAGCAGCAGACTGGACGAGATGCAAGAGACTGTTAAAGCAATAGAAATCAGAGAACAGGAATACAGAGAAGCTGAGGCACAGAGAGATAAAAGGATCTCTAGGAATGAAAGAATATTAAGAGAACTGTGTGACCAATTCAAATGGAACGATATTCGCATTATAGGAGTACCACAGGAAGAAGAGAGAGAAAAAGGGATAGAAAGTGCCTTTGAAGAAATAATTGCTGAAAACTTCCCCATGCTGGGGAAGGAAATAGTCACACAGCCCATGGAAGCACACAGATCTCCCAACACAAGGGACATAAGGAAGACAACACCAAGACATATAATAATGAAAATGACAAAGATCAAAGGTAAGGACAGAGTATTAAAGGCAGCTAGAGAGAGAAAAAACACCACTTACAAAGAAAAACCCATCAGACTATCATCAGATTTCTCAACAGAAACCCTACAGGCCAGAAGAGAATGGCATGATATAATTAATGTAATGAAATAGAAGGGCCTCAAACCAAGAATATTGTATACAGCACAATTATCATTTAAATATGATGGAGGGATTAAACAATTTCCAGAGAAGCGAAAGCCGAGAGAATTTGCCTCCCATAAACCACGTCTACAGGACATCTTAAAGGAAATGCTCTACAGGGAAGCACTCCTAAGGCTAAAAAGATGTCACCAGAGAAAATAAAATCATAGCAAAGAAAGCAGACCATCCAAATACTAACTAAAGGCAAAGAATAAAACACTTAGTATATAAAGAATGGAGGAGGAAGAATAAGAAGGGAGAGAAATAAAGAAACATCAGACTGTGTTCACAATAACTTAACAAGAAAGTTA
>JAVSCE010000087.1:0-30951 GCA_032199065.1 Smutsia gigantea
GTCTCTGCCCATTCTTAATTGGATTATTTGCTCTTTGTTGAGGTGCGTGAGTTCTTTATATATTTTGGATGTCAACCCCTTATCGGATACGTCATTTATGAATATATTCTCCCATACTGTAGGATATCTTTTTGTTCTACTGATGGTGTCCTTTGCTGTACAGAAGCTTTTCAGCTTGATATAGTCCCACTTGTTCATTTTTGCTTTTGTTTCCCTTACCCGGGGAGATATGTTCATGAAGAAGTTGCTCATGTTTATGTCCAAGAGATTTTTGCCTATGTTTTTTTCTAAGAGTTTTACGGTTTCATGACTTACATTCAAGTCTTTGATCCACCTTGAGTTTACCTTTGTGTATGGGGCTAGACAGTAGTCCAGTTTCATTCTCTTACATGTAGCTGCCAGTTTTTCCAACACCAGCTGCTGAAGAGGCTGTCAACTCCCCATCATATATCCAAGGCTCCTTTATCAAATATTAATTGACTGTATATGTTTAGGTTAATATTTGGATTTTCTATTCTGTTCCACTGGTCTGTGGGTCTGTTTTTGTGCCAACACCAAATTGTCTTGATTACTGTGGCTTTGTAGTAGAGCTTGAAGTCAGGGAATGTAATTCCCCCTGTTTTATTCCTCCTTCTCAGGATTGCTTTGGCTATTCGGGGTCTTTTGTGGTTCCATATGAATTTTAGAATTATTTGTTTCAGTTCTTTGAAGAAAGCAGTTGGTAGTTTGATAGGGATTGCATTGAATCTGTAGATTGCTTTAGGTAGTATAGCCATTTTGACAATATTTATTCTTCCTAGCCAAGAGCATGGGATGAATTTCCATTTGTTAGTGTCCTCTTTAATTTCTCTTAGGAGTGTCTTGTAGTTTTCAGAATACAGGTCTTTCACTTCCTTTATTAGGTTTATTCCTCGGTATTTTATTCTTTTTGATTCAACTGTGAATGGAATTGTTTTTCTGATTTCTCTTTCTGTTGGTTCATCATTAGTGTATAGGAAAGCAAGAGATTTCTGTGTGTTACTTTTGGATCCTGAAACTTTGCTGAATTCAGATATTAGTTCTAGTAGTTTTGGAGTGGAGTCTTTAGGGTTTTTTATGTACAATATTATGTCATCTGCAAATAGTGACAACTTGACTTTAGCAATCTGGATGCCTTGTATGTCTTTGTTTTGTCTGATTGCTGTGGCTAGGACCTCCAGTACTATGTTGAATAACAGTGGAGAGAGTGGGCATCCCTGTCTTGTTCTCGATCTTAGATGAAAAGCTTTCAGCTTCTCACCATTAAGTATGATGCTAGCTGTGGGTTTGTCATATATGGCCTTTATGATGTTGAGGTATTTGCCTTCTATACCCATTTTGTTGAGAGTTTTAATCATGAATGGATGCTGAATTTTGTCCAATGCTTTTTCAGCATCTATGGAGATGATCATGTGGTTTTTGTTCTTCTTTTTGTTGATGTGGTGGATGATGTTGATGGATTTTTGAATGTTGTACCATCCTTGCATCCTGGGATGAATCCCACTTGATCATAGTGTATGATCCTTTTGATCTATTTTTGAATTCGTTTTGCTAATATTTTGTTGAGTATTTTTGCATCTACGTTCATCAGGGATATTGGTCTGTAATTTTCTTTCTTGGTGAGGTCTTTGCCCAGTTTTCGTATTAGAGTGAAGCTGGCTTCATAGAATGAGTTTGGAAGTGTTCCCTCCTCTTCTATTTTTTGGAAAACATTAAGGAGAATGGGTGTTATTTCTTCTCTATATGTCTGGTAGAATTCAGAGGTGAATCCATCTGGTCCAGGGGTTTTGTTCTTGGGTAGTTTTTTGATTACCGATTCAATTTCGTTGCTGGTGATTGGTCTGTTCAGTTTTTCTGTTTTTGCTTGGTCAGTCTTGGGACGTTGTATTTTCCTAAGAAGTTGTCCATTCTTGTATGTTTTCCAGCTAGTTAGCATATAGATTCTCATAATATTCTCTTATAATTCTTTGTTTTTCTGTGGGGTCCATCGTTATTTTTCCTTTCTCATTTCTGATTCTGTTTATGTGTGTAGATTCTCTTTTTCTCTTAATGAGTCTGGCTAGGGGTTTATCTATTTTGTTTATTTTTTCAAAGAACCAGCCTTGGTTTCATTGATTTTTTTTTAGTTTTATTCTTCTCAATTTTATTTATTTTTTCTCTGATCTTTATTATGTCCCTCCTTCTGGTAATTTTGGGCCTCATTTGTTCTTCCTTTTCCAATTTCAGTAATTGTGTCTTTAGACTATTCTTTTGGGAATGTTCTTCCTTCTTTAAATAGGCCTGGATTGCAATATACTTTCCTCTTAGAACTGCCTTTGCTGCGTCCCACAGAAGTTGTGGCTTTGTGTTGTTGTTGTCATTAGTCTCCATATATTCCTTGATTTCTGTTTTGATTTGGTCGTTAACCCATTGATTAATTAGGAGAATGTTGTTAAGTCTCCATGTATTTGTGAGCCTTTTGATTTCTTTCTAAAATTTATTTCTAGTTTTATACCTTTGTGATCTGAGAAGTTGGTTGGTAGGATTTCAATATTTTTGAATTTACTGAGGTTCTTTTTGTGGCCTAGTATGTGGTCTATTCTGGAAAATGTTCCATGTGCATTTGAGAGGAATGTGTATCCTGTTGCTTTTGGGTGCAGAGTTCTGTAGATGTCTGTTAGGTACATCTGTTGTAGTGTATTGTTCAGTGCCTCTGTGTCTTTACTTATTTTCTGTCTGGTTGATCTGTCCTTTGGAGTGAGTGTTGTGTTGAAGTCTCCTAAAATGAATGCATTGCTGTCTATTTCCTCCTTTACTTCTGTTAGTATTTGTTTCACATATGCTGATGCTCCTGTGTTGGGTGCATGTATATTTATAATGGTTATATCTTCTTGTTGGACTGACCCCTTTATCAATATGTAATGTCCTTCTTTATCTCTTGCTTCTTTCTTCATTTTGAAGTCTATTTTGTCTGATACAAGTACTGCAACACCTGCTTTTTTCTCTTTGTTGTTTGCATGAAATATATTTTTCCATCCCTTCACTTTTATCTGTGCATATCTTTGGGTTTGAGGTGAGTCCCTTGTAAGCAACATGTAGATGGGTCTTGCTTTTTTATCCATTCAGTTACTCTGTGTCTTTTGATTGGTGCATTCAGTCCATTTACATTTAGGGTGATTATTGATAGTTATGTACTTATTGCCATTGCTGGCATTAGATTCGTGGTTACCAAAGTTTCAAGGGTTGCTTCTTTACTATTCAGCAATGTAACTTAACTTTCTTGTTAAGTTATTGTAAACACTGTCTGATATTTCTTTATTTCTCTCCCTTCTTATTCTTCCTCTTCCATTCTTTATATACTAGGTGTTTTATTCTTTGCCTTTAGTTAGTATTTGGATGGTCTGCTTCCTTTGCTATGATTTTATTTTCTCTGATGACATCTTTTTTCCTTTGGATTGCTTCCCTCTAGAGCAGTTCCTTTAAGATATTCTGTACAGGTGGTTTATGGGAGGCAAATTCTCTCAGCTTTTGCTTGTCTGGAAATTGTTTAATCCCTCCATCATATTTAAAGGATAATTGTGCTGGATACAATATTCTTGGTTCGAGGCCCTTCTGTTTCATTACATTAAATATATCATGCCATTCTCCTCTAGCCTGTAAGCTTTCTGTTGAAAAGTCTGATTTTGGTCTGATGGGTTTTCCTTTGAAGGTGATCTTTTTTCTTTCTCTAGCTGCCTTTAATATTCTGTCTTTATCTTTGATCTTTGCCATCTTAATTATTATGTGTCTTGGTGTTGTCTTCCTTGCGTCCCTTGTGTTGGGAGACCTGTGGGCTTCCGTGCACTGCGAGGCTATTTCCTTCCCCAGCGAGGGAAAGTTTTCAGCAATTATTTCTTCAAAGACACTTTCTATCCCTTTTTCTCTCTCTTCTTCCTCTGGTTCTCCTATAATGCGAATATTGTCCCGTTTGGATTGGTCACACAGTTCTCTTAATATTCTTTCATTCCTAGAGATCCTTTTATCTCTCTCTGCCTCAGCTTCTCTTTATTCCTGTTCTCTGATTTCTATTCCATTAACAGTCTCTTGCATCTCATCCTGTCTGCTGTTAAGCCCATTGATTGCTTGTCTGATTTCTGCATTGTCTTTCCTCACTTCCCTCACTTCCTCCCTCACCTCTTGCACATTTCTCTGTAGATCCATAAGCATGGTTATGACTTTATTCTGAATTCTTTTTCAGGAAGACTGGGCTCTTTAAGACTTTTAAAAGAGAGAAAAAAAAGAAAGAAAACAAAAACAAAACAAACAAAAAAAACACAGTAAAATAAAACAAAAAAACGCCCACCGGTAGTAGATTCTGTGGGGATGCTGTAGGTGGCGCTGTTGCCCCACTATTCCACAGCCGTGGCCGCACCACCCCTCAGGGCCCTTTATAGCTCCGCCTCTTGGGGTGCCGAGTCCTTTCGGGTGTAGCCTCACGCTGTGCGCTTTCCTGTGTATTCTGGTCTCTCTTTTAGGAATAGTTGTATTTGCTGTATTTTCGTAGATAAATATAGTGTTGGGAGGAGATTTCTGCTCCCCTCCTCATGCCGCCATCTTCCCTGAAGTCACTACTGCAAATTTTTTAGCAAATTTTTTAATTCAATGACAACAGAGGAAATTTGTTCGCTATAGTAAAAAAAGTTAAATTTCACAAACTTCAAAGATCAAATCACCATTATATTTTGATAAGTGTAATGAAAATATATTTGAGCATTTTACTTTAGTTATTAAGATTTATATTCCACTTCTTTTCCAAAAGACTTGAGGATGCTCTACTGTAATTTATAATGGAATCAGCAATGATAAAAACATAACTTGACCCATACAAAAGAAGATATATAAGGAAGAAGAAAAAATTGAGGAAATGTGTAGTTTTATTTTGTTTTCATTTTTTAAAAAAGAAAGCAATTCACAGAGAAAAAGGAAAAGAAAAAAGAACATTCATAGGGACATTTTTTTCCCTTATTTAAAACTTAATTTTTGTTGAGGTATAATTGACATACAATATTGTATTAGCTTTAGGTGTACACCATAAAACCGTATGTATGTATTGCAAAATGATTGTCACAATATGTTTAGTTAACATCTATAACCACACTTAATTACAATTTTTTTCTTGTGATGAGAACTTTTACTCTTTAAGCAACTTTCTAATAGATAATACAGAATTGTTAACTATAGTCACCATGCTAAGTATAATATATCGCAAGGACTTATTTACATCATAACTGGAAGTTTGTACCTTTTGACCACCTTCACCCATGTGGCCCATCCCCTTGCCCCCACTTCTGGAAACCAGCGATCTTCACTCTGTATCCATGAGTTCAGGGTTTTTCTTTTCTTCTTTTTTTAGATTCCATATGTGAGATCATATAGCATTTCTCTTTCTCTAATTTATTTCACTCAGCATAATGCCATCCAAAGTGGCAGAATTTCCTTTTTTATTGTTTAATAATATTCCAGTCCCTATTTTGAAAAACAACTTCATTAAATAATCATAAAATGAATTGATGGGCTTATAATGTATATATATATATATATGTAATTTGTATTATGATATGAGTACAAAGTGGGTGTTCATGAAGGTTAAAGGAATAAAAAAGTAAACTAGAAATTATCTATTTAACAATGTGGGTAAGAATACAGGAATGGAGAAATGTAGTGTGTGTATATATATAAATGTCTGTGCGTGTGTATGCCATTTTCTGTCTTGGCTATGGTAAATGATGTTGCAGTGAACAGGGGTACAGCTATCTCTTCTACATAGTAATTTCATTTCCTTTGGGTAAATAACCAGAAGTGGAATTGATGGACCATACAGTAGCTCTATTTTTAATTTTTTGAGGAACTGCCATACTGACAGATGAATGACTAAATAATTAGTGTTGAAAGAAAAATAATGGACAGTTATGTACCATGGAGCCTTTAACCATAAAAGAGCTGGAGTGCCTAAAAACAAACAAAACAGACTTTATAATAAATATTTTTGTTGCAGAAAATGAAGGACAGATGTTTATAGAATGCTCTACCCAATAGCGGTAGTATACACATATTTCTTTGATTTCAAATTCTTTTAATTTCTATTGCATTAACAGTCTCTTGCATCTTGTCCAGTCTGCTGCTGAGCCCGTCAATGGCTTGTCTCTTTTCTGCATTATCTTTCCTGACTTCCCTCACTTAGCTCTTGCATATTTCTCTGTAGATCCATCAGTGTGCAAGGGATCCCTTTCCTCCTCATCCTCACTAACACTTGTTATTTCTTGTCTTTTTGTTAATAGCCACTCTAACAGGTGTAAACATGCTATCTTGTGTTTTTGATTTGCATTTCCCTGAAGATTAGTGATGTTGAATATCTTTTCATGTACCTGTTGGCCATCTGTGTCTTCTTTGGAAAAATTTTATTCAGATATTCTGCCTATTTTTAAACTGGATTTTTTTCTATTGAGTTGTACAAGTCCTTTATAAATTTTTCATATTAACCCCTACCTGATATGTGATTTGCAAATATTTTCTCCCAATCCATAATTTGCCTTTTCATTTTGTTATTGTTTCCTTTGCTGTACAGAAGCTTTTTAGTTTGATGTACTCCCAATTATTTATTTTTGCTTTTGTTGCTTTTGCTTTTATTGTCAAATCCAAACATTCATTGCCAAGACTGAAGACAAGGATCTTAACTCCAAGTTTTCTTCTAGAAATATATTTTCAAGTATTACATACTAGTCTTAATTCTGAGTTAATTTTTGCATATGGTATAAGATTGTGATTCAGTTTCATTCCTTTGCATGGGGCTGTCCAGTTTCTCCACACCATTTACTGAAGAGACTATTCTTCCCCCATTGTATATTCTTGGCTTCATCATCATAAATTAATTTTCCATACATGCATGGGTTTATTTCTCTGTTCTCTATATCTGTTGTTCTATGTGTCTATTTTTATATGAAACCATACTGTTTTGATTACTATAGCTTTGTAATACAGTTTGAAATCAGAGACCCTGATGCTCCAGCTTTGTTCTTTCTCAAGATCACGTTGGCTATTTAGTTCTTTTTTGATCCATACACATTTTGTTATTGTTCTATTTCTGTGAAAAGTGAAAAATGCCACTGGAATTTTGACAGATTGTATTTTATCTGTAGATTGCTTTAGAAAGGATGGAAATTATAACAATGTTATTCCAATCCACGGTATATCTTTCCCATATTTCTATTTCTATGGAGAACTTTAGTAATACAGATTTTGTCACTACAAATGGTTCTATAGGAACAGGAACTTAAGCATTTCCTGAATTGTTTCTGGAGTTTCTGGAATTAGCTCTCTATTCTGATTAGATCAAAAGACACTAATGACTCTATTTTCAGCAGTAAAAAGAGCACTGGTAGTCCATGGCATGAAGTGGCAATAGAGATAAATGAAATACCACCACCATATACTCCTGATCAAACATTTGTATAAGAGGCAAGGATCTGGATGATGATGTATATGACACCTCCAACATTTTTGTTAAACTAAGGAATATAATAAGATTCACTGCTTGTTCCAAAAGTTCGTGAACAAAGTAGTAAAAGAAAAGGAGGACCTTGGGGACTTGAATTCCCAGCTCAAGTGCCACGTAAGTGACCTGAAATCTATATCTGCTCTGAAAACAGACTCTTATATCCAGTTGCTGCAGAACTGAGATTGTTGAAAACCAAATGCAAGATCCCATCCTGTCAGTGGCTGAATTAAAGCAGAAAGTAAATTTCTGCCCTGCAAGGTGTGTACTGTTAAAGTAAGGACATTAACTGGGAAGGAATGGTATCCTGAAAGGTGGAATAATGACATGTGGGAAGACTTTGATGAAGCTGGGCACACTGAACCCCTTAAGTCTGAAGAGTCTTTGCAAGTAAAAGCAGTCTTTTCATCTCAGTCAGAAGAGATTAACCCTGCATTGTCTAAGGAAACTGTAAAGGCTTCCCTTGAGGCAAATTTTCCATAGTATTCACCTGACTACATCTCTTTGCTTTTAGACCTTTAACTAGACTCAAGCCCTAGCAGGCCCCTGAAGATGAGGGCAGGCTTATTCCACTTGAGGAAGAACCCCAAAACACTACTGAAAATACATCCTATTAACCTTTATCCCACTCTTCAGAAAGACACCTAAAGCCTTTCACCAGGAAGACTGTTCATTAGGGAGAAGGAAATAATCAGGTCTTTCAGGAGCTACTGGACACAGGCTCTGAACTGACACTAACTTCAGGAAACCAAAAATATCACTGTGATCCACTAAAGTAGACTTAAGGAAAACAAGACGATCAGACCTTCCTTTTGAAAACAATAACTCCCTAGGTCTGATTTTTACCTCTTCTCCAAAAGGAACAGTTTAGTTTAATCTGAAATTATGCAATCGTGGAAAGATAACCAGATGATTGTGGTTGATAATTCTTGTGTTTCACTGTTTTGCTTCTTAAGCTGTATGGCTTTTTTTGCTGTTGTTTCCTATTTTTCCTATGCAGTCTTTTGAGAAATGTATGTTCAATATCCACATTAAATGAAAAGACATTACTTATTGCTCAGTTTCCTCATCTCCAGGAAGATAGGATTATATTATCTGATTTCTAGACTTTAGTAGTTCTAAATTACTATGACGATTGTAGTTTAATAGATATATTTTTCATTTACTATTCAGTGTATTATGTTATATTTCTATAAGGCATCCAATCTTTCAGTTAATTCAGTTCACACACAGAAAATAAAATGTGTGGACAAGAGACACAGTTGACTGGATTTTTCAATTTTCACTTTTCAACAGGTTGTATTTATATCATGCTGGCACACTAAAAAGAAAGATCAGTAAAAATGATTATGTTAGGTGAAAAAGAACTGGTTATAGAAATTATATATATATATAATTTATAATAATATATAATATCACATATATAACTGTTAGGTGGTAAGATAGACATGAGAGTTGGAAAAGGGAAGATAAGGTTCAAAGAGAAAGGTCACCAGAGGAGGTTCAAGGAAAAAGCATCCCAAACTGCCCCATAAGGGGGTCCCATGTGAAGACAACAAAGACTTTGCAGGAAGATAATTTCTTCCCCAACCAGATCCCAACAGGGGCACTATGGAAGGGAACTAAGAACTGCCCAAATCATACCTTAGCATGGGGAAAGGACATGCTCACTGAGAGGGATGACTGTATAGAAGGAACTATAAAACAAATAACCCCACCTTGTCAGTCAGAGGCATCTCCTAACCAGAATGCAATATATAGGCCTGCTGCCTAAACTTTGAATGCCTTTGTCAACCTTGACTCTGGCCACTCCTCTCACTCTGCTTCACAATTGTGTCTCTGCCTTTCCATTTTTCGTTGCAGCAGGGACAAGGATCAAGGAGAACAAACTCAACCCATAACTATATATTGTATTATTTGTATATAATCATTACATATATTTTATACACACACACACACACACACACACACACACACACACACACATACATATATATAAAATACCAACTCAGTCTTTTGTCCCAACTTTAAAAAGAAACAAAGAGGAATTTAAATAGGAAAAACCTGTTAATTCCAAAATCCAGGGATAATCAATATTGTTTTATGGTGTATTTTCTCTAATCCTTCTCTCTCCTTGACTCCCCACCCTTTCCATACTCTACATAGGGTTTTATATCCCAGTTAATTATCTCAATATTATAGTATGATGTTTTTCATGTCAATAAACTGAGATGCCATTCTTATGTCTTGGTAAAACAAAAATTCAACTGAGTAAATTTGGTCATCTCGTTGGCTTTATTAAGTGACTCATTAATCAGGCAGCATCCCACCTGCAAGTGGAGAAATGCTCCAAACAGTTGTGCAAAATGGAATGTTGTTTAGACAGGGGTTTAGACAGTTTTGCTAATAACTTCAGGAAAGAAGTTATTAGCAAAAGAAAAAAGATTATTTCAGGCAAGGTCACCCTCCCTTAGGGGTAAGAACAAGGGGTCTTATCATGTAAATTATCTCATATTTTTGGGTAGGGGAGTTTGGGAGGGCCCATGTGACATATTACCTCATTGGTGCTGACCAGAACATTCCTGATTAACTAAGACTACATTTCTGAGGGAGGCTGAAACTGTTATTAGGCTAGGCATTAAGCCCTGGTTTGGTGACCTGGCCTAGCACTCACTCTTGGGCCTGTGGCTTGCCTATTTATCTTCCATAAAAATTATTTGATTTTATATACCATTATTTGTTTAACTAGACTTCTATTTTTGATATGTTAGTTTATCCCAATTTCTTTGTGTTCAAATGTACAATTTACATTAAGCTATAATGTATATTTTAAAAGAGCTGAAAAAATTGCTTTGATATATATCTCCTAGCTTTAACTCATTGCTTTGGAATCTATTTGAGTATAAAATATGAAGTAAACATATAGGTATATTTATTGAGATTAGATAGATACATAGATGATAGATATTTCCTAAATGAGTATTCTAACATACTTGACTGAATAGTAGCTCTTTTGCATTCCAATTTGATATGCTCCATTTATCATATACTAAATAATTATCTTCTCTTTGTCCTTCTATAATTGCTATTTTATTCAATTAATCTGTATGCTCGTACTTGCACTGGTATCACATAATTTTTTTATAGCTTTATGCCAACTGATTTTACATTGTGTAAGCAATTGCTATAATTGTTGATACATATTTTGCAGCAGGAAAAACAACAAGGATAAACAGTTCATACATATGTGAGAGTCAAGACTGGTAATGTCCTGACAGACACACTGATAGCTAGCATATCCATTTACTTTAATTCATTTTGATGTGACATTTTTACTGATGGTCTTTGTAGTGGTGTGTGACTTGGACTGCTGCTCTCAATTAAGAGTGACAAGCAAGAAGAGTCTCCATAGATGCAGAAATGCCATCCTCTAGAGATAAATCTGATGGTGAATTAAAACCCAGTGCGTCAAGAACATGTTTTTTTTTAATTCACTAGTCAATCCAAGGGTAATTTGAGCAAGTAGGACTCTTTAAATATTTCTGTATGAATGTTTTTCCTGTTTTTGGAATACAATACATGTTAGAATATTCTTTAGTTTGGTTCAAAAGTATGGTATCAAAGACATTAAGAAGTATTGAACAAAAGACATTATTTTCAGCATTGCTATTATATCATTAATAATAGAACTCCAGGAAATGGATAATAAAAACCGAAATAATGCAATGATTCCATTACTCCACTAAACAAAAAGATACAATGATTAAATAATTGAATTGTTCTCTGTTTCTTGAATGTGACAATAAAGCACAAGACCTAATAAGAAGTGATCTTAACATCTTTACCCATAACAGTAAATCTGAACTATAGTAGGACTTCAATGTTTTCACTAAGAAAAAAAAAAAAATCAGGTCCGAGCCTAATTATAGCTGATAAATTTGACTTAAAAATGCATTTTTCCTTGTCCCATAGATCCCTGTAAAAATGTGCTCAGTGACAAAGAAAGAGCAAAAGAGAGAATAAGGAAAAAATCAGAGAAGTTACATTTGTCCTTGAAAAATTGGAGAAAAGTGGATAATAAGCTATCTTTTACTGGACTAGATGATAGTGAATATGTTGGGGTCGTGAGTTTGTTCTCTTTGGTTCTTGTTCCCGCTGCAATAAAGAATTGAACGGCAGAGATACAGTAGTGAAGCAGAATGAAAGTTTTATTTGAATACAGTCTGAGGGAGGAATGGGCTAGAGTCAAGATAGACAAAGGTAGGTTTACTTGAATTGAGCAGAGAGGAAGAAAAAACAGAGCAAGGAAAGGAAAGCTCACTGAACTGCTGTTTGGCATAGGGCAAATCCCCTGCCAACTTCTAAAGCCAGTGTCACCTGGTGTGACCACTTGAATCTGCATGGTGTGAGAACTAAGTCCTACCACCCCAGGATTTGGGGGAGCCACAGAGCACTGGTTGGAGTGAGATTATATTCTGAGATCTTCCCAAAGGCAAAGAAAGGAGATACTAAGGAGCATGATCAAAGAACTGCAGCTCCTTCTGGGTCACCCAGGCGACGGGAACTTGCAAGCCCAAATCAGAGCTCTCAGTAGCTCCTCCCTACTACTCTGAAGTAGGATAGAAAGAGAGGACAACACTTGAAGAAGGGTGAGTATGGGCAACCTCAGAGAGGATGAGGTTTATATTATTAATATAATATAACTGGGATTCTGTCTTTTAAAGAGTTTCAAGAATGGGATAAAGGTAAAGGGTCAAGGGGCATAGGATTGTCAGGTGGTCTCATGATGTTTATCTCTGGTGAGAGACAATATGTCATTGTCTATAGCCAGTCCTCTAGGTAATTCTGTAGATAAACCTTTTGTTCTTCTCTAAGATAGTGGCCTCTCCCAAGTATTGGGAGCACATCAGTTAAGACTGCTTGCCTTGCTTTAAGATAAGTCGTTTCTGTTATTATTATGCTAATCTTGGCATTTTTTAGGAAAATTAATTATGATGCTTGTCCCATGTCTCTGCCCTATTTCACCTGCATTAGCTAGGGCACGTTTTAAGGTCAACCCAGATTCAGAGCATGTGGAATGAACTCATATTGCAAAAGGCGTGAGTCATTTCTAGCTCTCTGGCTTAATCTGATTAACTCCCTGAGTTCTTGGTATGCCCCACCTTCTCATCCTGCTCATCTCTGTCTTTTTGCCTAACATACACACTTTTTCATTGATTTCAAATATAAAGTGGTCTGTTGTAAGCCATTGTAGTTTTGAGACCCTGTCTCTCATGTTCCACTTAAGCCTGAAGGATTTCTCAATTCTTACACTTCATTGGGGATTCAATAACAGGACAAAATCATCCAAAAAGAGTAAATTGATCAAAGATATCATTAGACAAAATATACAAAGGATATAATTTAACCAATTATACAAATTATGGGCATGCTTTTTAAGAAGAATGAAAACATTAAAACAATAATAAGTAATCAAAAGTAACTCACCACATATGAGCTCATAAAGTCATACATTAATATTTCTCATTATACATAGCAGAAATCCAAAAATATTCCTTTTGAAAGGTTGGCTTTGGACCCTTGTCTGAAGAAGTTCAATTGTTAAGTACCTCATCTTTGTTATAAAGCAGTTGTTTTGTGTCTGTTTCAGCCTATCAATAGTGATATTATTGGCTAGTAATGCCTGAGGCACTCATACACGCCCATACTACTTGGGGAACACCTACACACAGTTTCCCAAACAGAGCTATAGTTGTGGCTGGACAGACCCTTGTGGTTCTTATTATGATCACTCACAGATGCTAGAGGGTGCATGGCATGTCCAAGTACTACACAGCTGAGTGGCAGGTAGAGAGAGAGAGAGTGTGTGAACCTGGGGCTTTGCCTTTATTGGAGTGCAAGATAAGGGTGTCTATGGCTTTGCAAGTTCACTCTTTATTGGTGAGTTTAAAGCATAAGAGCGGAAATTAAGGCATGAAAAGGGAAAAGAGAGATCACTCAAGTGGTCAGTTATCTAGGTTACATAGGATTTTCTAAAAGGGGAATCTCACTGGGTGGGGCAGTCTGGTTTCTTATCAAAAGTTTTACTAGTAGCTGTGTCATAAAGCTGGCAATTTGTTTATTTGAAATGCATGTCTTCGAAATGTATGCCCTGGCAATTAAAAGCTTAATTATCAGGCACTTACATTACAATCAAAAAGCAAAATGTAGGCACTTACACTATAGCAGTCACACAAATGAGGCAATGTTACCTTTATAGAATAGGCATAATACAAAGCAAAAGAAAGGCACTGGTATTTTCTGAACACCTATCATTCTCCCCTCCATTCCATAATTCCCATTACCACTGGATTTCTCTCTAAAACCAACTTTGATCATGTGCTCCACTGCTAACTCTCTTTTGCTGGCTCCTGATTGCCTAAAGAATAAAGCTCAAACTCCTCCTGATAGCATGGCAATTTATACTTCATATAATGAAATATTTTTGATTATGTAATAACCCATTTACTTTCATGCATTTATATCATTTTCTAGTTGTTCTGAAAAATGTCCTTCTTCCTCTTTAGCTGTGATCAAATTAAAATTAGGAATAGACAACATTCTATTCATATGTCAAGGATTATTCAACTCCTTGATGCAGAACTAAAATCCTTTGCTTGTGCTATAAATATATTTTGTTTATACTTGTATGTCAAATGCATCATAATCTAAACTTATTATGTAATTTGTCATTCCCATGTCTGTACTTGCCACTAGATTGTAAGCACATTGGGAAAAGCACCATGATGTATTCATCTTTGTAACGCTGTAAACAAATATAATTATTGTTCATGGAAGGAAAATGTGTATTAAGTGAACTGTAAAGTTTATAATACAATTAATTCTCATTATAATATGACAGGTGATGATGTGGGATAAAATAAGATATTCTTCTACTTAATCCAAGTATCTTTATTACTTTGGTTACTGAAGACCAATGATTATTATCTCTCACATAAGTAAGAATAAAGCATGTTATTCAACATTCTTGTAACAGTAGCTCATAACACAGTGTTCAGAAGATGGTAGTCAATAAGTAATTGCTGGTAACTGAAATGTGCCCTATCATAAGCTGATCCAAAGGTTCATATTTCCCCAATTTAAGGAAAAATGAAGTAAAAGCACATGTACTTGCTGAATTGAATAATTCACTGAAGGAAATGTAATTGGATTATGTTTTCCAAAAGTTAAGTCATCTCAAACATTATCACAATGAAACTATATCAACATATGATGTGGGATATAAAAATCGTTCTAGGTATTTCTAGCAAAAAGACTTAATGTAGGTAATTAAGTGCTTAAAATCATTGAAAGGCTTGGAATTCATCTGTGGAGTACCAATAGCTTTCATATTTACTATTTTAGCTATGGTCAAGAAACTAGGAAACAACTGAAAATGTCACACCTTCCCTGTAGCTCTGACATATATGACTTACGGGGAAAGATGGAATCTGGCTGACTGTGACAGTCAATTATGTCTGGCGAACTCTGTGTCAATTAATTGCTATCTCTTGTAATAAAGACAAATGACTTTTATCACCCTTTTGCTAAGTCTCTTTCTGGTGCATCTCATGGGCAGAAACTAAATTGTACCTAAAACCTTAATAGCAAAGACATGAAAATGGTTCCTCAGTGTCAACAGTCAGTCCTTGCATAATATATAGTGACAATTGTGTAACAACATTTGTATTTGAAGCAACAGGGATGGCAGCATCTTTTCATAAAGTTTAAATGAACATTAAATAGAAGTTTCAGGTCTCTTTCTTTCACTCATTCCTTTCTACCACCCTCATCCATGTATTATGTTTAATTTCCTCCCTGGACTAACCCATGTGTTACATGAATATATGTAGGCTCTATTGATTTTCTCAGAAAACTAGTGATTATGTAAGTTTTTTTTTTTTACAGGAAAGAAAAAAAGGTTTCAGGAAAAAAGGTGTCCTTAGTCTCACCATTCCATTAATGAAGATCTATCACTGGTAATCCTTCAGTCAATTCCATTTTTTATATTATGTCCTTACCAGTTTATCACAAACTGGGAGGTCATTAAGTCACATGAGTATCCAATGATCTATCTTAAATGCCATTACACTTCTGTTGGACACGTATAATAATATTTCATCATTTTTTATGTAACTTGAATGATTTTAAATTTTTATTTCAAAATAAATTCTGTTAATCTTTACAATAAGGGTATGAGAAAATATAATATTACTTTCCTTTTGTTTGCCATAACTCTGGTTGGGCCTCCAAAAATAAGATATTGAAGAATAACCATAAAATTTGAACTCAGCATTTCTCCAAGTTAATCAGATAAACGGAACTTATTTTATTGTGGAAATTCTTTTTGAGAGAGAGAAATGATAGGATATAGTTAGAGCCTTTTTGAGAAAAGTCTAGAGTGCCTATTTTCTCCTATTCCTATGCTTCAGTAAATAACTTCTCATGGTATTCTGCATATGAAGTGACTGAAAATAAGCCTTCTGCAGGTAAGTATTTAAAGTCTTATAAAGTTGTATTCAAATGGACAGTGCTATATTCATCTTCCCACTTATACCTCAGTGAACTATGAAAAACATGTAATGTATTACTGCCTAGTTTCCTCAGAGCAAAACAACTTTTATTTAAGCACTAATTTTATTTTAGATGTTTACACAGGAAAAAAAGTGTGTGTTTTGTGTGTGTGCATATGTGTGTGCTTCAGTTTTGTATCTCAAGTAGATTCCCTTTCTCAGGAGCAACTAAAATAAAGCAGGTTCTACAGACTTTGATTTATGTATTTTGGAATCTTGATAAGGACTGTCTAATAATTTCTACAGTAAAAAATCCTTCTTTATGATCACATGCTGTAGTCCATGCTCTCTTTGTGAAATCAGGTGTTATTGTCTAAGAAGATACAGAATGTCTATCACTAGCACTGGAATAAATGATAGCAGTCCAGTAGGAAAAAATAACTACTATATTCAACCATTAGCTACTTTTTTTTACAGTTCTATCATTTTAATTCACATTTAGAAATTTACATTTTAATAACTGTTTCATAGTAATAGTAATACAGCCTTGAGATAGATTCTGGAATTAGCTACTCTTTATAGCACATACTTAACAGTGCCAGTCTCTAGATATTTCACTTACTACAAATACAACACAATGCACAAAATGACTTAATGATAAAAACATAATTATGGAGATTTAAGGTAATAAGATAATATCATAAAGTTAAAAATAAATACCTTTTTCAATCTAGCATGCACACACACTCATTCACCTGGACATGCACATTGTTAATATAAGAACGATAATCTAAGGTTTTAGGAACAATGTATCTCTTGTATAAGGAGAGATCCATGAATTGATTTGATGATCAGAAATAGTCCTAGTACTTAAGGTTCTATGGTCTAATGGGAGAGCCAAGTCCTATCTAAATTGATAAGTCTAGAAAATGATTCAACAAACCCAACTCTAACAGTCAAGGCATATATACAGTAAGACCAATAGAACAAGAAGAGCATGAAAAATTTTAACCTAAGACTATATCATGTTATTTAAAATTTTTTCTTAATATTTAAGTACAATCTGCATATACAATATACAATACTTAATTGGTGCACAAATAACAAATATATGGTTAGATGAGTTTTCACAAAATGAATATATGTTTAACCATTATTCAGGCCAATTAACATAATAGTTTCAGCAGCACTGAAGCACATTTACCCAAAGATGACCACTATCCTGACTTTAAGCATCACAAATTGGCTCTCCTTGGTTTTAAATTTTATATACATTTATATAAATACAGTAGAATGGATACATAAGCTTTGGTATATTCAAATAATGGAAACTATACCAAAACAAAAATTAACATACAAGGAATGAAATGGAAGTTCTGGGCTATTGAGTATACAAATGGTCAACTATAGTAGCCATTGCCAAACACTTTTCCAAAGTGAAGTTATCAGTTTGTTCTCCCACCAGAAGTATATGGGAAGTCAGGTTGTTTCACATCCTCACCCAAACTTAGTACTATTTGCTTTTAAAAACTTAGCAAAGATGATGGATATTTAATAGTTCCTTGATCTCATATTAATTAGCATTCGTCTGATGACTACTTGATGCAGAGTACATGTTAATATGTTTATTTTAGAACTGGAATCATTTATAGGGAACAACCTTGATCAAGTTAGATTATCCGTCTTTATTAAATAGATTTGAAGGAGTTTGTTATATATTTTGGAAGGTAGTCCTTTCTTGGAAATACGTATTGCTACTTTTTATCAAAGCAAACATTGATCTACTGCACAATTCTCCATCAAACCTATTCTGTCGTTTTCTTGCCATATGTGCTGCCAACTCTGAATTCCATACCATCATCACATAGCTGTTAAATAAATCCATACCCTCCCAATTGGTTTGTATGCTTCCAGGGCTTTATATTTACTTCACTTTGTATACCATTATAATTTTAGTCCTAATAAAACCTCATTTTCATCATTGCACTTTCCAGTTTAAGAATTTATAAGAGCTGTGTTATCAGAGGGCAAGACATTTTATTTCCAGAAGGTCCTGTGTAGAAAAAAAAATGTGAGGCAGGAAGCTGGAGAAAAGGGAAAGAACTATTTTGCTATACTGCAAGTCTGTCCCTATGAAGGAAAGAATTAGCTAGGAAAATTCTCAGACTGCAGTGCAGTTTGAAGAAAAATGAAGGCCGGCTGACAGGGAATCCTGGAACCAAGTTGCCTGTGAGGTTAGTCCTACATCTTAAAGGAACAGATCTACCTTAGTATTGCTGTGGCTTTCAGTCATTTGCTGACAGCCGGCCATGGGAAGCCTCCACTTATGCAGATAGGGTGGTGGATTTAGAACATACCACCTGGGGTCTTCTGTCAGTTACCCTCCCTATATCAGGAGATCCAAGAGTTGCACTTTAATGGTCACCATAAAAGTACATTACAAATGACCTGAAAAACTCCAAATCCCCAACACTTCACAATCTTGGCCCACATTTTTTTTTATTAAGTTTATTGCTTACTAACCCCTTCCACAAAATTCTTGTTGCAGTCTTTACTGTGTTTCTCTTACTCCCCATCTTCTTAGCAGTCATTTTTATTACTGCTTCTCTGCTATTTGTTGTACTCATTGACTATAATATTCTTGCACAAAACTTCACTTACTGAAGGCCATCTCTTTCAGCAGTATCCTGTTCAAATTCCATCCCCTCCATTACCTCACTGCTCAAATGATTTTTATTGTTTCTGAATCCCTTTAGCATTTATATTCCAAATCCTTAGTCTCTGATTTCTTACCTTTCTTTTTTCCCAGGGGGCCAGTTGTATGTATCTGTTCTCCAGAAGCATCTGGAATCTCAATTTCTCCCAGTATTCCACCTGTCTTTGCTTTCCAATCCAACTAATCTCCAGAGTATCATGTAATGTCAATTCATGCTCCTGGAGCAGATCTCCAGGGCTGGGTGTTGAGCAGTCCTGAGTTTCTACTACCTACCCACTCTGTTTCTCTTCCTCCTGCCTGTGAGCTGGGGTTGGCGGGAGGACTTGGGTCCCACTGGATCATGGCTTTGCTACTTTACCTTTTTCTGTGAGGCCTTCTCTTTTCTCCAGATGTAGGCAGTCTTTTCTGCAGTCCTCTGTTTGCTGCTTCAGGATTAGTTGTATTTGCTGTAGTTTTGTGTTCTATATAGTTTTGGGAGGAGGTTTCTGCCACACTTCTCATGCCACCATCTTTCTCTTACTCTCCATCTTTTGCCCATTTTTAAATTAGTTATTTTGTTTTTAAGTTGTAGGAATTCTTTATATACAGTCTGTACCTATTAATCCTTTATCACATATCGTTAACAAACATTTTCTCCCATTCTGTAGGTAGCTTTTTTAGTCTATTGACAGAGATTTTTGATGAAGGAAAGTTTTTAATTGTGAAGTGTAATTATCTAATTCATCCTTTGTTATCTGTGCTTTATGTGTCATAAAATCTGAGAAACCATTGCCAAATCCAGTGTCCTCAAGCTTTTCCCCCATTTTCTTCTGAGAGATTTATAGCTTTATTTCTTACCTTAAGTCCTATTATTTATTTTATTCAATTCTTATATATGGTGTAAGGAACAGGTCTAACTTTATTTTTCCCATGTGAATATCCAGTTTTCCCCAACATCCTTTGTTGTAAAGACTGTCCTATCTCCGTGAAATAGTCCTGATGTCTTCATCAAAAATCATTTGACCATATATGCAAGAGTTTGTTTCTGGGCTCTCTAATCTATTCCATTTGTCTATATGTCTGTGTTTATGCCAGTACCACAGTGTTTTGATTATTGTAGCTTTGTAGTAAGTTTTGAAATCAGGAATGTGAGACCTCTGATTTTGTTCTTTTCATGTTGGTTTTAGCTAATTTGGTTCCTTGAGATCCCATATAAGATTTAGAATGTATTTTCTATTGTTGGTATTTTAATAAGGACTGTATTGAATATGTAGATTGTGTGCGCCCTTCGATAGCTCAGCTGGTAGAGCGGAGGACTGTAGGCTAGACCCACGTGGGCGGAATATGTAGATTGCTTTGGGTAGCATTAACATCTGAACAATATTAAGTCTTCCAATTCATGAGCACAGAGTGTCTTTCATTTATTTCCTAAGATACATGAAGGGCCTTTCTGTGTGTCAGAGGACACAGACAGTGGTTTAACTTAACACAGGATTGTTTTGAGTTTCTTTTTAAAATTCCTTTGCTTGTAAGTTACATTGTCTAGGTGAGATCATCTCGCCATAATTTTGCAGAAATAAACTACTGGTTTGTCAAAGCAAAACCATTGCCTTCTTGTCCTACCTATTACAACAGTGACCCATTATACTGATAATTTTATGTTGGATATGCTAATAACGTAGGTGAAGTCAAAGATTAAATATATTGAACACATGAGCCAAATAACTATTTCAATAGTTTAAAAGTTAAAAGGAGAAAACCATGGCTTTTACTGGTGCTAACACATATGGTCATAATTCTATAGGTCTACATTACATCTGGTCTTGGAGTATGAGAAGCTATAGAGTACTCTGTTTTCTTCCATTTTTGAGTCATTGGTGGGAAAAAAAGGTAGGTGTAGAACTATTAGTAAAGATTTACTTTATAAGGATCACCAGGGGAAGCAGCTTTCTTGATTGAATGCTGTGCTCTATGAATTCTCTGCTTCTCCAGAAAATAGTAGAGGTGCTAGCCAAGTTCTATAGTGGGTTATGTGGTTCACTGGAGTGGAATCACAAACTCCTGAGTGCATTATTAGCTAACTGGACTAAAGTCACTATATTACAAGGACACTATATATATTTAAACATATATGCACAAATGCAGGTACTACTTTTCCAACAAAATGTGCATGAAGCATCAAAGGACTGTGAATAGACTATCTGATGTTTGAAATGGTATTGATAGAAGCTGATCATGGGGTACTTGAGAATATTATGTCCTCTTTGGAGAATATTTTACCAACTTCAGTAATTTGAGAAATTCGGTCTGTGTACTGAATTTGTTCATATTCAGAAGGCTGTCTGTTCATGATGACATTCCTATGATAATTTGATTGATCTATTTTTTTTGTTTTGTTTTTATTTTGATCAAGTCATGTTGTAATAATTCCATTTGGCTAAGTCAAAGGCCTCATTACTCAGGCTTTTGACTTTATACAGGGTACTATGGCCTTTATAAAGAGTAGAGATGTTAACAAACTAAGTGCTCCCAGTGGACATTTTTAAATGTATGGGCTTCTTGTAACTTTAGACAGACAAGATATGAAATGTAGCATGCTTGATTGTTAGGTAGTGGGATCTATGATTGAATTGTTATATTTAACTATAAAAACATTACAACTTCATCTTTATGCCTAAAATTGATTTTATGCAAAATAAAGGACAGTACGAATTTCGTTGCAAGCATTCTGGGGGATGACAGATGATATGATAAATGACAGACATTGAAAACAAAAAGATTTTTCTTTACTTTTATTTTTATTTTTTGGCCAGGTAAATGTAGTATATTTCCATTAAGTTTAAACCATACTTTATTACTAGGTGTAAAAATATCCTTTTTTCCATGTTGTATGTGGAACTAAAGGGGTATTTAATAATGAGGAAATTTAATTGGATGTGCCCTCCTGTTAGCACCTCAGGAGGTTGTGTTGTTAAGTTTCCTTTCTATATATCTGTACACACTGACATGGTACAATGTTTTATTTCTCTTATTCTCAATCTAGTAAGTGCAGTGATTAATTATCCTCTTCAAGATATTACTTATTATGTTGACAAAATCATAAAATTGAATTAAATGATGATTATTATGCTCTAAAACCTAAAAATAACTTCTCTGAAAGTGGAAAACATTTATATTCATTCTTTCATAAGATAATACTAATAAATTCCCATCTTCGTGTATATGAAAGGAGGTTTTCTGTGGATTACAAAATTTGTTTTCACTGGAGCACTTTTTTTAGTAAAATATCATTGATATACAATCTTGTGTTGGTTTCAAATATACAACACAGTGGTCGTTACCCATATTTTTAAATCCTTACCCCCTCTAGTGCAGTAAGATGTTACAGAATCATTAAGTGTATTCTCTGTGCTGTACTACCTTCCTCATGACCAACTTAGATTGTGATTGTGAATTATTTTGCTCCTTTTTCCCCTTCCCCCTTCCCCCTCCATCTACAGGAAACCTTCCCCCTTGGTAATCACTAGTCCCTTCTTGGTGTCTATGAGTCTACTGTTATCTTGTTCTTTCTGTTTTGCTTTGTTTTTAATGCTCCACAGATAAGTAAAATCATATGGTGTTTGTCTTTCTCCAGCTGGCTTATTTAAGTGAGCGTAATACCCTCTAGATCCATCCATGTTGTTGCAAATGGGAGGATTTCTTTTATTTTTATGGCCAAATAATATTCCATTGTGTATATGTACCACATCTTCTTTATCCATTCATCTACTGATGGACACGGAAGCATATTTAAAGTAACAGAGACATGGAATATGAATTGAAAGACACTGGAGTGGTCTTCAATTCATATAGCTTACTCAATTAAAAATTTCCCTTATGCAGCAATTTCCATAATAGTTAAATAAGGACTGTGGTTTATTTGCTCTCTCACTAAAAAATGAAAATATGGGTAAAACAAATGAAACAAACTGTTTGAGAACACAAAATTAGCCAAAGTACAAAATAAACTGAACATGATCTATCCAAGACAAACTACTGAATCTGTTAGACAGCAAGATCTGACATTTTAATTTGTGTCTATTCCTATCACCCACCCCCCATGCTTAGAAGTAAAGGAGTGAAAACCTACAAACAATGGAGAGATCTGACCTTTTTGGAGCTCTGTTAAAACACCATCCTTTGAGCACAACAAATATTTTATCTAAACTTAATGGTGCATGGAAAGTAAGTATTCTCAAAGTATGGTCATTATTTTATTTGACTTGGTTATCCAAAAAATAGCAAATTCTGGAAATATCTCAGCTGCCTGTGATTTCAGGTGAGGCAAAGGAGAGCCTGGCCAGGAATTTTAAAGTATATATTGGAAAACAACGATAATAGAAAAGTTTGAAAATCTGTGACACATTTATGGCATTCTAATAGGATTCATTCATTCAGAAGCCTGTGCACATGCCCAGTAAAGACCTGTGAAAGGGTAAAGTCCTGATCACTCACTTCTGGATGATGTCAAGTGCTGTCTTATAAACTACCTGAAGATTGAAAGTGGTCTTTCTTACATAAATCACCTTGGGAAAAGTTGTAAGATATAAAGGGAAGGTATTTAAGGATATATTCCGATGAATCCCCATCTGACTACTGAATTACACTGGTACAACTATTACTGCTAGGAAGCCTAGGCTTAAAAATAAAACAAGAACTTAGCAACAACAACAATATAAACTTACAGGTCACTCAGTGGCTACACACTGTAAGGATACAGAACCTATTTTATTAGCCTAATATTGCTGCTAAGCTAATAAGCAGAATGAAGAAAATTAAAAATAGGAACAAACCAGCAACAACAAATTCATTGGGGTAAAAGAATCTGATAACAGACTTGTAACATTACCTAAAATATTTACTTTTCAAAGAATAATTAAAAGACATTTAAAGAAACAGGAATGAGTAAATGTAGTCAACAGGAAAGTTCCCTGAGGGCCCCAGATTTCAGACTTAGTGAAAAAGACTATACTGGCCATTATAAGTATTTTCAAAGAACCAAAGGAAACAATGTATAAAGAATTTAAGGGAAGTATGGGAACAAAGTGTTACCAAATAGAGAATATCAATAGAAAGATAGATATTTTAAATAAAAGAATAAAGGAGAAATTCTGGAGTTGAAATGAAAAATTCATTAAAAACAAATACAACCTAACAGATAAACAATCATCAAACTTCAAAATTGGCCAAAGGAAATTATGCAGTCTGAGGATCAAAGAGAAAAAATAAATAAAGAGAGCCTCAGAGACCTGTAACATATCATCAAGCATATTAAAGTACATGTGTGTCCCAGAAGGGAAAGATAAATTGAACAAACAGAAAAAATAACTTGAAGAAATAAAGTGTAAAAACTTCATAAGTTTTAGGTGAAACATTTACACATTTCGGTAGCTTAAATATCACCAAGTAGGAAAAACTCAGATATCTACAGCTAGATACATCACAGTCAAATTAATGAAAGTCATAGACAAAAAGAAAATCTTGAAAGTGGTAAAAGAAAATGAACTATTATGTAAAACAGACCCTTTAATAAGATTAACTGGTGACTTATCATGACAAAACACAGAGGGCAGAATGCAATAGGATGACATTCAAAATGTTTAAAGGAAAAGACTGTTAACCAAAAATTCTATACCCAGCTAAATTCTCCTTCAAAAATGAAGGAGAAATTGAGACATTCCCAGGTAAACAAAAGCTGAAAGAATTTTTCATTAGCAGAACTGCATTACAAGAAATACTAAAGCAATTTTTTTTTATGCTGCAATGAAAGGACACAAGGCAGTAACTTGAATCCAAATGAAAAAATAAAGTGAACTAATATAGGTAACTACATAAGTAAATATGAAAGATGGCATTAATGTATGTTCTCCTTGTAACATTTTATTATCTTACCTATTTTGAAAAACAACCTCATTAAATAATCATAAAATGAATTGATGGGCTTATAATGTATATATATATATAAATGTAATTTGTATTATGATATGAGTACAAAGTGGGTGTTCATGAAGGTTAAAGGAATAAAAAAGTAAACTAGAAATTATCTATTTAACAATGTGGGTAAGAATACAGGAATGGAGAAACCAAAAAGATGCAAGACAGAAAATAAATAGAAAATGGCAGAAGTAAATTCTACTTTATCAGTAAATTACATTAAATGTAAATTGTATTCACTACAATTAAAAAGTAGATATTGATAGAATGGATGGACAAAAAAAATCCAACTGTATGCTGAAACAAACAAACACAGATTAAAAAAATTAAGGTTGAAAGAAAAATAATGGAAAGTTATGTACCATGGAGCCTTTAACCATAAAAGAGCTGGAGTGCCTAAAAACAAACAAAACAGACTTTATAATAAATATTTTTGTTGCAGAAAATGAAGGAGATTATATAATGATAAGAAGATTGGTCCATCAGGAAAATATAATAATCCTAGTGATCATACTGTACCTAACAATAGTGCCCACAAAAACATGAAGAAAAAAGTGACAGATTTGAAGGGATAAATACACATTTTAACAATAAACTTCAATATTTCACTTACAATAATGGATAGAAAAATTAGGCTGAATATCAACAAGGAAATAGAATACCTGTGCAACACTATAAACCAACTAATCCTAACAGATGTTTATAGAATGCTCTACCCAATAGCGGTAGTATACACATTATTCTCAAGGCCACATGGAACTTTCTCCAGAACAGACATATGCTATGCCATAAAATAAGCTTCACAAGAATTAAAAGAATTTGAAATCAAAGAAATATGTTCTCCAACCACAATAGAACTAAATTATAAATCAACAACAGAAAATTAGAGAAAATTACAAATAAGTGGAAATTTTAAAAGTTACTCCTAGACAACAAATTGGTCAAAGAAAAGAATTTGAAAACACTTTGAGGTAAATGGAAATAAAAACACAACAATCCAAATTTTATGTAAGGCACTGAAAATACTGCATAGAGAGAAGTGTATAACTGTAAACACTTACATAAAAATAAAGATGTCAAATAAATAGCCTAACCTTACATCTTCAGAAAATAGAAAATCAAACTTAACCAAAAGCAAGCAAAAGGGAGGAAACAATAAATATTAAAGTGGGAATAAATAAGTGAAATAAAAAATAGAACCAGCAAAAGCAAAATTTGGCACATTAAGCAGATCTACAAAATTGACACACTTTACAAAGACTGATCAAAGGAAAAAGAGGGAAATACTCAAATCACTAATATTAGGAATAAAAGAGGAAATATCACTACCATACTGGCATTAACAAAATAAAAGGGATGATAAGAAAATTCTATGAACAACTAAATGCCAACAATTAATATCATTTAAATGAAATAGGAAAATTCTATTTTATAGAAAGACACAAACAATCCAAATTGACTCAAGAAAAAGAAAATATGAACAGAGCTATAAAAACAAAGTGATATTAGTTTTTTTTAATCCCATAAAGGAAATATCAGAAGCAAATGGCTGTGATGAGAAAACAGCTATTGTGAGTTGCTGTCAAGCCATTTGATGGTAGGCAACACGGCTCACACCCAGAGTCTTTACATTTAGATAAAGACCTGAGCTGAAGATTCTTGCCACAAGTTCCCTCTTTGCTTTCCCTGGGACATCTTTTAATATAACCACTTAGAGTTGAGCCTGCAAAAAATGTAAACCTCTGCTCCAACCACCTGATAAGTAGTAGTTGCTTGCTACACTGCTCTCCCTCTCCTGCTCCCTAGTAAACTAGGTCTGAGCACTGTGCTAATCCCAGCTCATTGTACCCTCGCCCCACCGCATTTTAGGACTTGTAAGTAATAAATATTGTGACTTTACTTCCTTTGCGTGGGTGTATTGAAACTGCTCCTTCAATCAAAATGCCTTTGGGAGTTCAGTTGCTGAGGAAGGTACCTGCTAACCCCATGTGGTGGCTTGTACCTCCTTATTCAGCAGGTTATAATCTACATATTCTTAACTTAATGCACCAGCTATAGGTCCTCCAACACAATGGCTCACTGATGAATTTAACAAATATGCAAAGAATTAACACAATGCTTTACAAACCCTTCCAAAGAAAAAAAAAGAAACTGCTTCTATGAGGCCAGTATTACCTAACACCAAAACCAGGCAAGGACATCACAAGTGAAGAAAAGTGCACACTAATGTATCTGATGAATATAGGTACAAAATACATAACGAAGTAGGATTTACTCCAGAAATGAAATTTCAACAAACAATAATCAATGTACTATACATTATTAATAAAATAAAGGGCATACACCACATGATCACCTCAACAGATGCAGAAAAAGCCCTTGACAAAATACCAAATTCTTTCATGATAAAATCATGCAAATTAGGAATAGAAGGGAATTTTCTCTACCTGACATAGGACATTTTGAAAAATCCACAACAGTATACTTAATAGTAAAAGACTGAAGAATTTCCCCATATGATGAGAAGCAAACTAGGGATGTTTACTCTCATCATTTCTATTCTATATTGTACTAGAAATTATTTTTGGATTGTTGTTTGCTACTGTATAGAAATGCAGTTGATTTTTTATTGGTCTTGTACCTTGAAACTTTGCTGAACTCATTTATTAATTATGATTTTTTTTAGTATATTCCTTAGGGCTTTCTATATCCATGATCATATCATCTGTACATAGATATAGATTTACTTTTTATCAGTCTGGATGATAAGCAGAAATCCTTGCCCTTCTGTAAATTTTACCTTATTCATTCTATTTTTACAATCTTGAAACACACATGTGGTAAAATCTTTCCAGGGAAATTATTTTATCTTAACTCAAATTGGCCATACACATGGGGGAAGGTGAAGAAGCTGGTTGCTGGCTACATAAAAAAGAAATAAAAAATATTAGATCTGTAAGGAACTAAAAAGAATATGACTTAAGAATATCACTTTATTCTGGTCATTTGGTCCACTGTAAAAATTGATGAAATGTGATGAAAAGCTAGGACTCTTTCTCTGGTTCTGCTGGGAGTTGGCAAAACTGAATTCTCAAAAGATATATGCTTGTGACCACTTTTTGTCTACTCTGGAAGCTGTACTTGAATAGATATAATTAACTTCACAAACCTCTCATTATCTCCCTGCATCCATCTTTCACTTTGATAGAGCCACAGTGGTTTCCTTTCTGCACCTGAAATACACTAGAGAAATCATACTTTAGGGCCTTTACACTTTCTGTACTAGAATGTGCTTCCCTTAGGTATTTACATGACTCATTCCCTCACCTTCATTTCTTTTACACAAGTATTTCCTTCTCAATACATAAGGCCTATCCTGATCACTTTACTAAGAAAGCCTGTAAAATTAAACTTGCCTACCTCTTGACCATACCCAAAATATTTTGTATCCTTATTGTTTTATTATTCTCGATATTTATCAATGTCTAATATACTATGCATTACACTTATTTGATAATTTATGGTTTCTCAACCTTCCCTTCCCCCTGACATGCCCCCCCCACACACACACTCATTAGAATGTAAGCTCCATAAGAGCAGAGATTATTGTCTGTTTTGTTCACTACTTTATTGCCAGTGCTTAGAACAGTGCCTGGCAGATGATAGTCTTTCAGCAAATGTTTGGTGAATGCATGAATAAATTTTTAAATCTTGGCTGTAAAAGTTGTAGTATGTAGCAACCTTATAATGGGACAGGACGGTGGGTGCTCTGAGGTGAAGTGAAACTCCTTCCCTTCACATCACCAACATCTTCTGAGGAGTCTTACATATCTCTATTGTACAGGGTTATTATGCCCCAGGCTGTAGAAACAACTATTATGAATATAGGGTCTTTTGTCTGAAAGGCAGGAGGTTAAGCAGAGTGTTAGAGCCTAGCTTCTGTTTAGGTCTCATTGATATAGGTCCTTTACCAACAGTAACAAAAAAGATAGCCAGACAGTGGGTCCATTTGTATAAGGCATCTGATGAGGACCACTAAAATCATTTTATTAAGTGAGCCTTATTCTTCCTGGGTCTGAAATTTTCTTGGCTATGTGATCTTCCCACCAAGCTTGTGGTGTCTATTATCTAGTTTTCAAGGAGGAAAATGTAACCTCTAAAAATGCGTATAGGTTCTCTCACTTAGACCGTGGATTTTGAAATTAATAGTTCAATTTTTGTGTATTCTGTTTCTTGTTTTTGTAGTGGTTTGTTCAAGTCCCACTGTTGAATTATGGTTGGGGCTGGGAGACCCATAGGATAAAATGGAAAAATTTAATAACCAGGGGGGTGGAGGTAGTACACCAATTACTATTTCATTTTTTTTGACACATGCCCTTTAACTTATTTTTTGTTGAAATAATTATAGGTTCACAGGAAGTTACAAAAAATGTACAGGGAGGCCTCATATAGTCTTCATCTAGTTCTCTCAATGGTAACATCTTGTGTAACAATAATACAATTAACCCGGAAACTGACACAAGTAAAATCCACAAGGCTTATTTGTATTTCACCACTTTCACATGCTCTCACTTGCGTATATGTGTGTATGCATTTGTTTGTAGCTCAGTGTCATTTTCTCCCGTGTACATTCATGTAACCACTGCCACAATCAAGATACAGAAGTGTTCCATCACAACTCATAAGGCTCCCTTTTGTTCATCTAATCAATTTGTAAAAACATGTGGGTCAAACAAAATCTGTCTCTGTGCTGGATTTACCCTGATAGCTTCCCATTTGCAATCTTTCTTATATAAAGTGCTTTAGAAGATAACTTTCTCAAATTTTATGTAGAGCCTCTCCACCCATAGTACCACCTCTCCATAGGATTTAGGCCAGTGTGACCCTAGATAGGAAACACATTCAACTGAAAAGCACTATTTTCTTTTTAGAAATGCATTCCTTTTGATAACTAAGGTTTCATAACTGAGTTAAGCCTATTGCCCAGACTCTCTTCTTTTGTAATGTCAACCATATCTTCCAGGGGCCCATATAAAATAGAGTTCAAGGATACTCCAGTGACTCACTAGACCAGTCAAAACATTTCTGAATGAAGGTAGTATACACTGATAATTCTCACACTGTGACACACTTATTACACATCTTACACATCTAACTGTGGAATGTTAATTTTTTCCTTTTTTAATATTATATTGAAGTTCCACTACAAAGTATCAACAGTGAGGTGAAAAGGAATATTTTGGAATCTTGAGCTAACATTTTACCTATCATTTTTATCTTTAGCTCATTCTTCCATCAGCATATATTCTGCATGTATCTATGATCAGTAATTACACAGTAACTGCATCCAAGAATAAAGTACTGAGGCATGCTGTTAAAAAATCCTTCCAGACTGACAATTGTTGAGTGTGTTGCTCAATCAAATATGAATCCATGTAGCCATACTGTCATTCAGCCCTCATCTCTCCATTTTGTCCACACCACAGGATGATCAACTATCCCAGTTTGCTCACAACTCAGGAGTTTCCTGGGATGCAGGACTTTCTGTTCTAAAACTGGAACAGTCCTAGGAAGACCAAGACAATTGTTCACCCCATATGTATATGATGAAAAACTATCATTTGTCTAATGGAAATTGAAAACTCCAGAATTTTATTAGCCCTCTGAAATTAAAAGTACATTTAGAGACGTGGCTGATATCTGTGATTCTCTCTTCAAATTTACTTTAAGGCTAAGTATACCAAAGGTCTTTCTGTTTTTTAGATAGGAAATAATGTGTAATTTCTTCCTTGGGGAACTTTCTGAAGGATACTTTGAAATTAATTGTGTGCAGTGAATCTCAGAGAGTGACTGATCGAAAATGAACTAATTTAATCAAGAGTCCCCTAGTTGGTTCTTTGTAAAAATAGTTAAATCTCAAAGAAGACAACATTAAGAGCAAGGGTGGAGTGGGTGAGGTGGAGGTGGTGGAATAAAATTAGTCCATGAACGTAAAAGGGAGATACAAAGCTTCCTTTGAAGTTTGATTCTGATGTTAACTAATCCTCATGCACCCAAAAAGCTTTCCATGCATATTATTGTGAAACAAATATATTTAAAGTACAGCTCAGGGAAATTGGGTCTTCTCCCTCACCAAGTACACTAAAAACTCTACTGATTTATAGCTCAATCATTCTGATGCATCCTACCATGTTAAACTAGAA
>JAVSCE010000088.1:0-60536 GCA_032199065.1 Smutsia gigantea
GGACAGAGGCTCCTCTCCTGGAGGCAGAGGTGCTCTGGAGCCCCGCACGGCCCCGCAGCTGCCCTCGGCCCGCCGCGCCCTGTGGCCGAGGGCTGTCCGCTCCGCTCGGAGCCCGGAGCTCCGGGCCTGCACTAGCCCCGGGCCCACCCGGGCCCCTCCCACCCGTCCGGTCCTTCCGAGCGTCGACCCCCCCTGCCCGCAGGTCTCACGGACTGGCTCCCCACCCTGCCGAAGGCAAGGTTGAAGTGATTACCATTTTAACAGTTAAAGCTTGTCAAAGTAATTTATGTGTAATAATAAAACGTAAACCAATAAAGCAGATCTTAGGTCGAAAAACAATAGTTACTCGCCGCTAAGTCCTTTTTCCGGAGGCCACTGCTTTTAACTCTCATTTTTAGATCTTTTTATGACCCTACTAAATCTAAATAATATGCTTTCCCCACATTTCTTTATTCATCGCTTTGATATTTACAACTTCTCTACTGCTAGGACCTTCGTATTTTTTTTCTACTTTCTTTTGTTGATATCTGTAGCTTTAAATAAGATACCAACCTCTATTGTTGTGTCACCCTTAGGTGATAGCTCTTCGGTGTTAGATGAGGATGTTCTTCCCTTCCAACCTACCGTCAGACCTCAGTATTTACATGTAATTCTCATATATTCAGAAAATATATGAGGCATTATTCTTGGTGTTGGAGGTAGAATAGTGGACAAAATACACAATATCCCAATCCTTAAATATCTAGTTTGGAAAGAAAGATAGTAAACATATATATCAAATGATATTAAGAGCAGGATCATGGAGAAGTCTTTCAAGTTGGGAGAACAGCAAGAATCCAGGTGTAGTAGAATGAATGGACGTGGAGGCTGCAGAAAAGTGTGGAAATTTCTCTGCTTGACTGGTCACAGGTGCTGTTTTAAGAGTGAAGACAGAGAGTTTCCTTTTGGGCTGGGTCCTGGGGAACCAGGATAGGCTCTTCAGTAGGTTAGTGATTCCTAAAACTAGGTTTGAGGGTACTGGATTGTGGGAGGAGGAAAAGCAGGAGGCAGGAAGGCCCGTGACAAGGCTTGACCTGCTGCTGGCCTGTAACAGAATCCTGCAAAATCCACCTACTGTTCCAGTTCCTACAGGGGCCATACTGGAGTACCCTAAACCACAGTGGTTTCTCTCTCCTCTTGAATTTTTATTATACCTTGAAGCTAGAAATTTAAGTAATTTGTCCAAGACAGAATGGTGGAGCCCAGGACCAGGCATCTATAAACTGAGAATAGTAGAATAATGGTTTCCATTTAGGATTGTGAAATAAACTGAGTTAATCCATGTAAAATGTTCAGAATAGTGTCTGGCCCACAGTGTAAGTACTCAAGGAGTGTTTGCTATTATTAATGTATAAATGCCCTTGATTACCTAATACATTATAAAACCATTCTGACTCTAGGAAATGTTTTCTATGTCTAACTGGCTTATTCATTCAGCAAATACTTACTCAGCAATAACCACGTGACAGGCACTGTTCAGGTGCTGAGGATACAGCAATAACCACCATGGGTCTTCCCTTCACAGACTGTTGATACTAATAACAGACTTGCAAAGTGAACAAATAAATATTGCCAACTAAGCCAAGATCCTGCTGTGGACCATTCAAGTTCCATACCCAGATCTGTCCCTGACCGAAAAATCCCAGGTTTCTCGCTGAGGTAGTGACTTCATCAATATGGGTTTGATTATCAAATGACCTTTGTTCCTATTGTCCAAGGAGGGGTGTTTCATCTCTGCTTCTAACATATCACTGAAGGCTGAGGAGAGTGTCTTGGCATCTTTGTGAACATAGTGAAGAATTAGAGATGTACAGTGTTGGGGAAAATATTGCTGGTTCCCTTATACTTTACACTTCAGTGTGTAATACAAATTGAACATATAGGCAGTGCGCTTCTGGCATATTACCCTTTCTGCCCCTTGAAGTATATAAATAGACATCTAAACACACTAGAGAGTGAGGCTGGGAGTATTTCTGGCCTTATGCTGGATACTGAAACACTGCGTTTTGTGTGACCTTGTCCAAGTTCAAGAGAAACGGTGCTGATTTGGAGAGCATGACTGAGGTGGAGAGGGAATGATCTACTGAGCCAACCCAGAGGAGGGTCAGAGATGAACACTGAGAAGTCTCAATATCCACTTGCTGAGACATCCCCAGATGTCCTTTTTGTAGTGTGAGTAATGTGACCTCGTCAGGACTTCATTTGGGAAAGTCTGTGCTTATTAAACAAAGTCAATAAAGGCTCCAAAGAGGAATTTTTTTCAGTCACTAATTATCCTTTTTACTGACTCCTTTGCTCTCCTGCTACATTTTTCTCATGTTTTTCTTGTTCTCAGCCTTCACTACCACTGCCTGGTTTTATTTGTGTCTGAGGAGGTTGTGAGAAGAAGTTATGGATCCTGCAGCCTTGGTAGAAGCCGTTGTGGAAGAAGTGGCCTGTCCCATCTGCATGACCTTCCTGAGGGAGCCCGTAAGCATCGACTGTGGCCACAGCTTCTGCCAGAGCTGTCTCTCTGGACTCTGGGAGGTCCCAGGAGAATCCCAGAACTGGGGTTACACCTGTCCCCTCTGCCGGGCACCTGTCCAGCCAAGGAACCTTCGGCCTAATTGGCAGCTGGCCAGTGTTGTAGAAAAAGTCCGTCTGCTGGGCCTGCATGCAGGAATGGGGCTGAAGGGGGATATGTGTGAGCTCCATAGGGAACAGCCAAAGATATTCTGCAAAGAGGATGGCCTGATCATGTGTGAAGCCTGCAGCCGGTCCCCTGAGCATGAGACCCACAGCGTCGTGCCCATGGAGGATGTCGCCTGGGAGTATAAGGTGGGAGATGGGAGACCAGCCACCCCAGTCTCTTTCCTGCCCTTCACTTGACTCTCTCTAGATGAAGGACTCACCCAGGGGCCCCAAGACTAAAAGAGAGCTGACTTCCTTTGGTTCTTCACACCCATAGATCCCAAGGAACCTGGCAGTGAGCTGCACCTCTCCTTGCATTTCCTTCCCTCCCACTGTCACACCCCATCCCCAATCCCAGCATGGCTTAATGCCTAACCCAAAGATGCTTTCCATACCAAGAATTTGAAGGAGACCAGTTTGGTTTAGCTGGGCTTCTGGGTGGATGAGAGTGAATCTGAGGTGGCTAGTTATACCTCTCAGAATCTGCCAACTCTTCCTAGCAATGCTGCAGATGAGTCATTTGACATTAGGTGAGTTACTTTAACTCCCTCATTTTATAGACAAACTGAGGCTTAGAAATTTGAGATTATTTTAAATCTTAAAGAGACCATGCTGTGTCATTTGGATTGAATGAGATTATCTAATCTAATGTTGTAAGATGCCTTCTGATTTCAGGTAAGCTGGTTAAAGAAAGATGGAAGGCTAGGACCCAGGTCTTCTGGCTCTTGAGCTACTGTTCTTTCTCCTCTCCCTACCATTTTTTTCGGGAGGAGATCCGTTCTGACACACCTGCTCCTCCTTCATAGCTACTCTCATCAACTTCTAGCCTCAACAAATCCCCTGAATTAGTTATGTTCCTATGCAAGATTAATTTCTAAAAAAGTAAATGTATTGCTTACTCATTTTGTTTTGAGTTTTAGAATAGGGAGGCAATGCAATAAGGATAGGTGTTAAAGAGCTGGGTTAAATTTCAGCCCAGCCATTTACTAGCTGAATGAGTAGGTAATTCACTGGCTAAGCCTCAGTTTTCAAATGTATAAAATAGGGATAATATCAGTCTCAAGCAATTGTGAGTATTAAATATACATTTAGTACTTAAGCCATATGTGGCACTTAGTAATATTAACCATTTTATTAAAGATTTGCCATCAGAATACTTTAGGCTTTCCAGTAGTAATCTCCTTTAGTAGTGTCAAGGATAATGTGTCTTTCCTTTAACATGCATGTGAACCACCCAAAGCTCTTTCTAAGTCTCAGACTCTAATTCAGTAAGTCTCGGATGAGGCCCAAGATTCTCCCAGGTGAAACTGGAGCTGCTTACCACACTTGGAATGACAAGGTTTCAGGAGCCCAGAGGATAGGCAGAGAAGGATAAAAATGGGCACGTATAGGAATGTCCAGGTATTTCCTGGCAAGGTTAGAAGTGGACCTTTTCTTCTACTTTACAGAAACTTAGAGACTGTGGGAGTTGAAATGATTCTCAGCTGGAGGGCTACCTTGGCTGGCATCTGGCTGGGAATCTGCTCCCTCTGTGGCCTTCCCTTTTCTCCCAGCATTCATTCTGGCCTGTCATCTGAGGGACACATGTTTTCCCATCACCTACCAATGCTGAGAAGTCTCATTGTCAACCCAGGCTGCCTGAGGTGTCCTCATGAGTTTTTCATCTCTTTCAGTGGAAGCTCCATGAGGCTCTGGATTATCTGAGGAAAGAGCAAGAAGAGGCCTGGAAACTGGAAGTTGGTGAGAGAAAACGAACTGCCAACTGGAAGGCAAGTTGCCCCCTGGGGAAAGAAGTTGATGTGGTCCCTGTGTTTTCCTGAGGCTGGCCCATGGTAGCTTCTTCATCTCTGTGAGGCAGAATGTGGGGTTTGAAGGCAGACGCTGCGTTCTCATACCAGCTTTCTCTGCCAGGTGCGTGGCCTTAGGCAGCCATGTAACCTCTCAATTCCACTTTCTTAATTGTGATGTAGGTCTAACCTCTGGGCTTATTTCTTCACATGTGACAAAGGAAAACTACATGACCCACATATGCATTCACTCACGGTGGTGTGACTTTGTATAATGCTTAGTAAAACAGAGTTTCTGTTTCACTTTCCCCAGTTAGAGCCTATTAACTAAAAGCTAAATTGTAAAAATATTAGAAAATAAATCACTTCTGAAATAAATTTCAGTCCCATAACTACCAAACTGTCAGAACTTTTGATCGACGGAAGGTAACATTGAACCAGTCTAAAACAGTATATAATCCAGATAATATCGGCAAGGAACAAAACTATCCGTGTAGCTAAGTTACACTGCCTTAGAGGCTTATGTATAATTTTTCTGGTCATTATTCTGAAAATAGAGAATAGTCCAAAACATATAGTTCCAAGACAATATCCTGGTATTATACTTAGTAAATATAATTCTACTAAGGTCAACAAAAGAATGAAAGGGACACAGAAGCATGTACTGGAGTTGCAGGAACAGAGAGGTAGGAAAAATAGTGTCTTTTATCTTGGCCACTAGAGTGCCTGCCACACAGTTGGTACCAGAACATTCCAGAACCTGTGGGTATGCACATGCCAGTGTCCTCAATCCTCAGTGGCCCATACACAAACAATATCAGTGTTGATTTCCCATCTTGGCTTTGCAGATACAAGTGGAAACCCGAAGGCAGAATATCATGTGGGAGTTTGAGAAATACCGGCAGTTACTAAATCAAAATCAGCCACCAGGTCGGCAGCTGGAAGTAGAAGCAGCCTCAGCTCTGGCCAGCCTAGAGCAGGAAGAGGCAGAGACCATGTACAAACTAGAGCTGAATCGCAGTGAGCTCATCCAGCAAAGCCAGATCCTGTGGAAGATGATTGCAGAGCTGGAAGAAAGGTCTCAGAGGCCTGTCCGCTGGATGCTGCAGGTGAAGGTTTTCCTGGGCATTCTGAATGAGAGCTGAAGATAGCCTGGGACTCCAGAGAGAGGCTTAACCAGGCTTCAGCAGGGCCTGTTAGCACTCTGTCTACCAGACCTGGATCCTACTTAGCCCCTTCCGCCCATGCAGCTGATGCTTGCTGTTCTACCCCCAGTGGGTGGATACAGGGCCTGTTGTAGCCTCCTAGGTGGGGCAGTGCTCAGGCAACTCTGGCATCATACCAGTCCTTGCCATCTGGCCTGAGAGCCGAGACAGAGCCTGAAGTCAGCCTGTCCAGCCAGAGCTCAGTCTGCCTTGCTGGCCTCCCATAGGTATCTCCCCCTCTGCCTCTGCATGCCTTCTCTCCAGCCTTGCTCTCTACCTCCCTTTCCCTTAGGGAAACCCCCTCCCAGAGTTCAGTGTCTGTATGGACCCTCTGAGAAACAGGATATACTCATTTGCTGCATTTTTATTTTTCCTTCTAGGGTATTCAGGATGTCTTAAACAGGTATGTCCCCATCCTTGGAGCCCTTAGGCAGCCCTGTAAGGGATAGTGGGGCCTGGCTAAAGCCAGAAATGGGGAAGAAACAGACCCAGTAACTACAGAAAAGGGGTGCTGTCCATAATCTTCTCCATCTTTCACTGTATTTGCTAAAGAAGCATTGTTTATCATTCTCTTTCCTTCTTTTTACTTGGCCAAATTTGTTGCAAATATTACCAGTAGAATTTCAGGTACAATTATAAAATACATAGTTTTAAGCAGATTACCCAAGGAGGGAAAAAGACTACAGTTGTCTCCATTGGTGCTGTAAGCCTGGGTGTTTTTTGTGGCACACCCTTCCTCTCCTGCTGTCATGTGCGCATCCAACCCACCACACAGCATTGGAATGCAAACGTTCACTTCTCTGTGCAACAGACTGTTCAAGCTCCGTCAAATAGTCATCATATCTCTGCTTTGCCTGGTATTGCTGGGAAGGGGCACCCCACTAATTCTGACCCTGGCCAAGCCCCTCTTCCCTATACTAACGGAAGCCCCATGATGTGGCAGAGTCAGGACTTCTGGCCCCAAGGCTTCCCCTTCCTTTACCAGGATCAAATCTTGGAGCCTGCAGAGGCCAGAACTAGTTTCCCTGGAGCTGAAGACAGTTTGCCGTGTGCTGGGGCTAAGAGAGCTCCTGAAGACGTATGCAGGTAATGAGCAGTGGGTGGGCATGGGCCCCTCCCCCTCCCTGCCAGACATCGTTCACTGGCCTCTGGACGCCCCAGCGAGCCCCACTGCCACCCATCATGGAGAGGTCTGGTTGTATTCATAAGAGAGGCTATGCCCATGTCCCCAGCTCTGTATCAGTGTTACTAACAAGGATGTTTTCTTTTAGCTGATGTGTGCCTGGATCCAGACACTGCTTATTGCCGCCTTATCGTGTCTGAGGACAAAAAATGCGTGTGCTATGGAGACATCAAGCAGAATCTGCCTGACAATCCTGAAAGATTTTACCGCTACAATATCGTCCTAGGCAGCCAGTGCATCTCGTCAGGCCGGCATTACTGGGAGGTGGAAGTGGGAGACAGGTCTGAGTGGGGACTGGGAGTGTGTAAGGAAAATGTGGACCGGAAGGAGGTGGTGTATTTATCTCCCCACTATGGATTCTGGGTGATAAGGCTGAGGAAGGGAAATGAGTACCGGGCAGGCACCGATGAATACCCCCTGCTCTCCTTGCCGGTCCCTCCCCGCAGGGTGGGAGTCTTCCTAGATTATGAGGCCCACGATATCTCCTTCTACAATGTGACTGACAATGGCTCGCACATTTTCACTTTCCCCCACTATCCTTTCCCTGGGCGCCTGCTGCCCTATTTTAGTCCTTGCTACAGCATTGGAGCCACCAACACTGCTCCTCTGGCCATATGCTCCCTGGACGAGGACTAAGGGAGCCACCATCCTAGCCAGAGGCCTTGGCGTTTCACCTGGCCCACAGGGCTCTTGGAGGACCCTTCCACTGACAAAGGGTCCCCTTGAACTGAGCTAAGCCTGGAATCCATGGGTTCCTCTGCCTGACTCCATGGTCTGTTGCTCCTGGGCCATAGTCCCTCACTAAACCACTCATGGAAGAAAGCTAGAACTCAGTGAAATGAGCTCCACACCCCCATGAGGAAGCATAGCAGTACCAATAGCAAGGACCCAAGCAGTTCTAAGGTAATGTGTTGGTATAAAAGTCAGGACTTTTTCCTTTCTGTAGCTAACACCCTTCTTCCCTGGTCCCTACTGGTGCCATAGTTAAGTCAGTGAGAAGGATGAGTGAATCCAATCTTCAGGAAACCCTTCAGGTAGGGTGTGCCAACAAGCCAAAACAATCTTGGCCATCTCCAGTTGCTGTGCTCAGACCAGTAGGAGGATACTTCACTTAAGGTTTGCTGCTACTGAGCAACCCATATTTGACCCTAGCTCTCTGATCTCCTAACGAAAGAAATACATTCCATGTTGCCCAGGCTACCACCATAGGTGTTCCCCCTCTGAGCACAGACTGGGCCAGTCACTCCCTCTCGGGCTCTGAGACCTGTGTCCTGTGCCTCCTTTTCTCTAAGCATTGGGATCAGAAAACCTGTGGGCCTTGATTTTATTTTTACCTTATGGATGGAGATAATGAAATGGCCTTAATGCAGCAAGTTTTTTCTTACAAGGCTATTGGAAGAAGATTAGAAAGATTATAAAAATATTTTTCACATTCAGATGAAACGAGTGACAAACTCACTTCTCAGGTCACGTGTCTGCATATCATTCATTACATTTGGGTCTGAAACATCCCACATGTTTCAAAGATTTTAAGTGTCCTCCATGGAAAAATGAGTACAAGAATTAACATGCTCTCCTACCTCACAGGATTGCAGTGAAGATCTCAGATCCATCCTATACTTTTGTTCCTTTCTCAGGGACAAAGGAAGGCACGCCATGGATTTTGCCTGTGGTCACTTCCTATCACCTTAGAGCCAGCATCTTTACAGCCGTGCCTTGGTTTCTCAGGACCTCTCCTGACAGCCTTGCACCCTTAGGACAGGTGCCCATGCCAGCAGCAGACTCCAGACCATAATAATATATTGTGCATCTGTTACATGTTTTTGTCATTGGATTAGAATGGAGACTGTGACATTTGGGATAGAGAATGGAAAGAATAAAAAGAAAAATGTAGGACAAATGCTCTTGAAGGAAGGTTCACCCACAAGCTAGTTGGGCTAAAGTTTGGTTCTTTTTATATTATCAAGGGAATCTTCATGGCTCTTGTAACTACATAATATTCCGCTTTTCTCTTCTCCAAATGTATGACAGAAGAAGGAAAGCAGAAGGGCAGTGTGAGGAGAAGGAATAGGACTAGGCACAAAAAGCCAGTTTGGGAACCATATATTATAATTGTGAGGGAATTAAAAATGTATATTTGGGCTATTGTCCTTAGGGTGTTTATTGTGTATGGCAAAAATAATTCATTTAAGAGTATGATGTAGGAATGATTGTGGCTGGAAACAAACTTCAAGACAAGCATATGAGAACTATTGACTTTGCCTGTCGTGCGGGCTACATTACATATTGTCAGTGTGATGCTGTATAGCAACCTCTGATGTAATTTAAGCTTGAAGGTAGTGACTATTGGGTTAGGATTGAGCAGCTAAGTAAATACTAGGTTGGCTGTAGGAAGAAGCAAATTAATTCCTGTAATAAAGGATAGCAAATATTATCTTTCTACTGTAATTGTATTGGCTGTGCACGTATGAAGGAAGTAAAGCAGGCCAAAATGGAAAAAATAAACTCAGTCTGCCCATCATGCCTACAAGTAGCTCTTTGAGCTTTAGCAGAAGGGAAGAGGATTCCATCATCTGTTTGGAGGGGAATGAATGACTAAGTTATAGGCCTGGTCTTGGCAAAGGGTTGAGCTGACCTACATTAGGGGAACCATATATCTGGGTGGGGCAGGGGGGGAGAAGTAGATCTTTGGGAAGTGCTTCCAGCTATGTCCATGGACACTTAGCCAAAGATGCTAGGGGCCAAATCAATGTTCTTTTACTATGATTTTATTATGACAAGTCCTGAAGATTCCTAGAAAAGAGGATTATTAGGTGATAAAATTCATTCAAAACTAGAATGAATTAAGGAGTGGAATGGTTTCATTTGTAATGTGCTATTGTGTGTGTGTGCGTCTGATTGATGATTTTAAGCTGATTTGGATGCTATTATTACTAGTTAGAAAAATTACAAGGTTAAGCACATTATTTTATATTGTCTATTAAGCCCAAACAGAGTTTGAAGTTCTTAAGCGTATGAAAACCTTTTCTCTAGGGTAGTTATTTACATTTCCCTTCTAAAACCCCATGAAGAGAAGGACCTTATTTATCTGGTTCACCATTGTAGCCCCAGTCTAGCTGAATGTGTGTGTATAAATATTTACGTGTGAACTTTTATAAGCCTATAATCAAAGTAAAAATAAGCTGCCTCCTAGAGGTTATGAAAGACTGGATGGTACTTAATTACAATCCTCTCCAAAAACTAAGTTGATGGGTAATTACAACTTCGTCCAGAGGAAGAAGAGTTAGGTAGCCATGTGGAGAGTAGAGGGCCTGCACCACTCCAGGAATGCCACGGGTAGCACCTCCAACTTGGTGTAATCATTCAGTACAAGGCACGGGTGAATTTTGCCCATCCTTGTTTTACTAGCAGAATAACCAAGGAGTGCAATGCCTGAGCCTTTAGGGAAAAGACTAGTAAAAGGGTAAAATGCTTGGGTCCTGCAGAAGCTAAAGACACAGGGCAAATCCTTGGGTTCACAGCTTCCCACAGAAAATCCAATCTCCATTTTTTTCAAGCAGGATTAGTTGTAATCTTTTAAAATCCAAACACCGAGTCTGTTGTGGGAACCAGGCACTAATTAAATGAGCACACATTGCTTCATGTGATAGCGGTTCTATCTGATCTGTCAGAAGCACAGGATCTTCTGTTTGGGGGTGGCCATGGCAGGGAACTAGTCTGCCTTGGGAAGTAGTTCAGTATTGAGTACCAGCAGTGGGTCCCAGCTAGTTTCATGGAGCACCAACATGAAGAAGACACAGAGCAGGCCAAGCAAGCCTCTGATGGAAATGCTGGGAAGAAATTTAAGTGCAGGCTGAACTGTAGCTTTGTCACTTTACATCAGATTCTTTAATGCATCTAATATTCTTTGATTTAGTGGACATAATCTAATCAATTCTTTGTGTTGTTTATGGAAAAATAATAGAAATGGAAATCTTATAAAATATGTTTACCCTCCTTGTGATCTTCACTTGTTTTTACGCTAGGGTTTGCAAGGGAAGGAGAGTTTCTTTTTACTGTTCTTTGGGGACTCAGAGCATTATTAACAGATTTTTTGAGGCTGATTTCTACTTCGATGTTATTCCGAAATAGAATACATTCTACGTAGGTAAATAATTTCAGTTGTAGCAAAAGATATGGATGCCAAGTTGTTAAACAGCAGGTATGTTTGCAGCAGTCACCACACGAGTACTGATCTACACAGGAATAGTTTCAGCAGTGCCTAGAACTACCCCTTAAGTGATGGAATTAGAAATTTATTTGGTATGTTTTTTTAAGTACCTATAATATGCTCTCCAGTCATTCTTGTATTAAATCTTCAATACCCTCTATGAATTAACATTGTTTGCCCCATGAGTAAAAAGGAGATATTAAGACTCAGATATAATAATTTATTATCAATGATGTTAGGAAATTATCTTTTATTAAGATTTTCAAATGTACAGGAGTCAAACAGATATATCTTTTACATATGACATCTTTTTCTTTCAACATATGCTGATTTTTCAGTTTGAGACTTTCTGAAAGGGAAAAATAAAAACAAAACCTGGTGACCTGGAGAAATTGATGTTTCAGCTTCATTATTGAAACTGTTTTCTGTTAACCTTCCAATCCCAGAGTACACCTTCTTGGAGGTCTAAAGAAGAAAAGCCTGTGTGATATTTGATCCCTCTCTTTTATGTCTTACAGTTAAGTTACACATAACAGAACTGGGAAGCAAAGAGAAAGATGTCCAAAACCAAACTCACATTGCCTTAGCTTCTGCTGCTTAAAAGCAAAAGGCTGGTGATTACTACACTGACTCCAACTAGCTTAAAAAGTAGGGGATAAATTAAGAGGATGTAGAGGTATTTTATAGAATTTAATAACCGGGATCTGCCTGGACATCCAAGTGATTTGGGCCCGTAGAACTAGAGACTCCACTTCTTCATCCCTTTTTGCTATTCTTCTCTTGCTGTGGAACAGGTTTCTCTTCACACTTATTTTGGTAAATGGCTGCCATCTGTTATCCTAAGTTTGTATATCCTCAGATAAACTGATATCTATTTTGACTGGAGAGGGGCTTTGATCCAGGTATGAGCACAGAACCCAACTTGAGTAACTTCATCAGTGGGCCAAAAGGAAGGGTCATATATTAATAGTTGCTTCCATGTAATCACATGAGAAGATGAACAATTCTGAGAAAATCTGCCAGGTGTTGGGGGGACCAAAGAGTTGGTTTATTCTGCAGGGGGCCTGGTAGAATACTAAGTTGGAAATATGGGTCCAAAGCTAATTCCTTCCTTCCAGAGGGAAGAAAAACCCCAAATCTATATTCTCTGCCCATACTTATCTCTGATGTAGATTTTAGTTGATTGAAACCACTAAAAATATTGTTAGGGAAGTAATCATTTTATTCACATTCTTGCTAGAAATTGGAAAGTTATGCAAGGATACCCTTTACAACTTGATCTTACAACACCTTATGGCTCTAGGTGAACCAAACCAGCTCTACAGGTCTCTGAAGTTGGCAGGAATGCTTGAGATCTGAATAGAGTTTCTGTTCATGAAGCCAGTTTGGAGTGGTCGAAGAGGCAGTATGTCAGCAAGCTCCATGTTCGTGCTCGTACCTGTTTTGTCCTCAGGCCATAAATGATGGGGTTTAAGGTGGAGGGAATGACCACATATAAGTCAGCTAATAGCACTTGTGTGTGCAAAGGCACTGTGTCCTTCTCTAGCCAGGCCACGTAGATGGATGCCATCCCAGGTAGGTAGTATAGAGCCATAACCCCAATGTGGGAGCCACATGTGCTTAATGCTTTTAACTGAGCATTCTTTGAAGAGAGACGGAACACTGCCTGGAGAATCAGGTTATAGGAGGCAGCAATGAAGGCCACATCAGAGCCTACAATAATGGAGGTACCAATAAGACTGTAGAGGTTACTACGCATGGGGTCAGCACATGACAATTTAGCCACAGCTATGTGCTCACAGTAGGAATGGAGAACCACGTTGGAGCCACAGAATGGTAGATGACTCAGCATACAACTCAGCGGAGTCATGAATATGACAGCTCTGATGGTGATGGTCACACTCATTCCCAGCATCACTTGAGGTGTGAGAATTCTCTTGTAGTGTAGGGGCTTACAGATGGCTACATAGCGATCAAAAGCCATGGCCAGTAGCAGCCCTGTCTCCACAGCTGTGGCTGCATGGACAAAATACATCTGAGTGAAACAAGCATTAAAGCTGATGGAGCTGTCTCCTGAGGAGAAGATGCTCACCATCTTGGGTACTACAGAGGAGGCCATTACAATGTCCACAGCAGCCAGAACACACAAGAAGAAATACATGGGCTCTTGTAGAGCAGAGTCCATCCAGATTACAGTCATTATGAGGGTGTTTCCCAACAGGGATGTAGCATACATGGCACTCAGTGAGATAGCCAGCCAAAGATGTGAAGACTGCAAACCTGGGATACCCACAAGGAGGAAGGTGGCAGGAGTTTCCACTGTGTGGTTGTAGGGTGTCCCCAGCATCACAGAGACTGCTTTCCTATTAATGCATAAAACTATGTGAGAAAAGGATGTGATCCCATAAGACCTGTTCTGAGCCATAGGGTCAGGAAAGCCTGGTAACTTTACCAGCCCAGTGGGCCACAGGATCAGGAAACTAGTATCTGACAAATTTGTCCTGCTCCAGCTTCCATCCTCCTCAGGATACTTTGCCTAATAATTCCTATTTATTGTTCAAATAGCTCATGGGCTACCTCCTTTACAAAGTCTGCTCTGTCTCCTACCTCATTCGATGACAAGGCTAAATTAGGTACCTTTCCTTTGAGCTTTCATGGAATCTCCCATATTGACCTTTTAGGGACCTAAATGAACAATTCCAATATTCTACCTGTGACTGTTGTATTCAATCGTCTTGTTCATGGCCTTTTGCCAAGTGTGTGACCCATAACTGGTACACAAGTCCATTAAAAAAGATATGTATACCCATTACAGCAAACAGTCTCCATAGAATGAGAAATCAGAGAGAAAAAGTTTGTCTTTTATCTTTGTATGTTCAGTTCCTGATACTTAATAATTATTGAATGAAACAACATTTTAAAATTGAATGTGTCCTTGTTACAGTGTTTAGACAAAAGCTGAATGAAGCATCCTTCTGGTTAAAGGAACAGATTAATGCACTTAGGAAAATGAAGTCATTAAAGAACAACATTATCACTATTCATAGGATATAATAAACTATCTGCCTTACAACCCCTGCCTTCTCTAGATTTCAGCCTGGATTTTCTGCTGAGCTCGGTTCAATTAATAGATTAAATAGCTGCACATAAACCTTAGGGTACCCTTATAGATGAAACCCACCTCAGTAGGTTTTTTTGATTCTTCATAGTAATTCTTTTATTATTCATCTATTTCTGATATGGATAACTCCTTCATGATAAACCATCAAGACGTTCCAAAAAACAATGAGGCTTTATCCTATAGAAAGGAAAGCACTCTTTAATGAACACAGTACGTACTAAATTGAAAAGCGTATTTATAATCTCAGTGTATTTCTCCATTATAAAATAATCATTCCATACAATGTAGTTGATAATAGTTAAAATAAGATTAAATATTTTGTCCAAGATCACATAGCAGGTAAGTGGCAATTTGAGATTCAAGTCCAGGTCTTTCTAGCTACTGTTAATACTTGTCACTTGGAGGGCAGTCCATCCAGGCCAAGATTATTAGGCCAGAAAACAACTATGGGTACTGAATATATATGCACACACACACATATACATATATGTAATTATTAACGACCTTCCTCAGCCAGTTTTGGTGAGAGAGAGAGAGTTACTCCTCTGCATAGCGAGAAGCCTCTTTCTGTTTATTGCTGCATTCAGGTTCATCTGCCTCACTCAGGTGTTACCATATCATTAATGTGTAGTAATCTGGTTGAGCAAACCTGAATATAAGGAGCCATCATTAACTACGATTTCATTCCTGTTATAATGCCTGTAGCTACTTTCCCCTTCATTTGGCTGGTTTCCCTGATTTCATATGTCTGGACATGTGCACATTCTACCAACCAGTTAAGAACACTCCTTACAAGGGGCCCTTCCTCTGGTGGTATCACTCAGCCTTGGGAGATGTTCTTTGAACTTCGAGGAACCCCTGGTTTCTCAGAAATCCTGCATATTTCTTTGTACTTTACTCAAAATGTGTTGGTCCTACATCATCAAGAGATTGGATAACAAAAGGGCTAAAAAGCATTGATTCTAAAAACTTTCTCCCTAGACTGAAAACCCTACTCTTTCACTTGCTAGCTATTTTGCCCTAGTTAAGTTCTTTAAAATCCCCAAGCCTCAATTTGCTCATTGGTAAAATGGGTAAATAGTCATTAATTCATAGAGATGTTTTGAGATTGAAGTGAGAGGCTACATAAAAGCACTTAGCACAATGCATGATATATAGTTGCTCAATAAAATATCACTAATAAAAAATGAGACTATTTTCCCTGCTTAATCCTGTAGGTCAAGATTTCTCTAGAGATCATACTTAACATGGGTATGACTTGGAGGCCAAATTTAAAAAATGGAATCTTGACCTAACATTGCCTAGAACTTTTCCTCCCATGACCTATCAATGAAGATGTTCTACCCAGTGACTATACACAGCAAGGTTCTTCTAATCTGACCTTGATGGGCTCACTGTCTGTTCCCATTGTAGGTCAGTTCTCAAATTTAGGACTTTTGTTTTGTGTTTGCTTGTTTTTTTTTCTTTATCAGTTCTATGAAAATCGGACAGCTCCCTTATATTTACTGAAAACCCATCTGTAATAGAAAAGCCAGAGAAGTTAACATCTCTGCTGCCATACTTGATAAATTGAAATAGATAGAAATTGAAATTGATGAAACTGAAAAGATACAGTAAGAGTTTTTCCTCTATCAGTTCATTTCAGTTCCCAGGAACATGGACATGTGGCTTGGTCCCATATTTAGACTCAAGGGCCAGGTATGGGCCAGACCATATTAAGTATAGTTGATCTTCCTCGAGCTCTCATTGTCCTAATATTTCATTTCTCAAGGTCTCAGCCTGGTGGATCATCACATCAATTGTGTGACTTGTGTCGACTTTACAATAGTGATACATAGCCCACGGCCTATTTCCCAGGTGTCCAGGCAATCTTAAATGAAGGGTGCTTATTTGCCAAACCTCAAGGCTAGTCTGCTCTTAACTAAGGGACTTCCAGGCTAAGAAATTTCCATATCCTTACCCTTGAACACTGTTTCTACTTACCCCTTTTTGATTTCTCATTAGGGACCCGGCCCCTCCCTAAATAATTGGGTATATCAGACTGATGAAGTACTGGCTCCAGCTCCCAGCAACTTCAGTGGACATTTTCTCTGTTAATGAAGCACTAGACATTCGCTTGGTTCTCAGTCCTAACCATGGAACATGTGTTCTTCCCTTCCATTTACCCCTGGAGAGCCAAGCACTGATTCACTCAACACCCAGCTGTGTGGGGTACCAACAGCAGTCCTCAGAAGTTTTCTAAAAATCCAAATTTCTGGGGTATGATTGCAAACTGTGGTCTTTACTGCAACAGACAAACGGTCGCCACCATCTGCAAGAACACAAGGCCCTACACATAGAAATGTCTTATAATAGAACAGACTAAATAAAAGTAGTGAGTTCTGCTTCATGGTCAGATTAAAAGAACCTTGCTGGTATAGGCACTGGGTGAAACATCTTCAGTGATAGATACTGAGAAGACATAGGAAAGCTCTTTGAAGTTAAATGATATGGAGAATGGCAAAAATAATTCAGGATATCCTTAAGACTGCTGTGTGTATTCTGCTTAAAGAGCCAGAGAAGAGTCTGAGAGCCAGAATGCCTCCTCCCCTCCCCGGAGCTCAGCTGCAACCCAGGATCATCCTCCTCCCCTGGCTCGCCACCCCTATAAACCCACCTTTCTTCTGAGGGCAGTTCTCACTGGTGCCCTGCCCATCCCTCCTCTTTCTAGCCCTGGCAATGCCTTGCTAGTCATACCTTTCATTCCTCTGAGGGGAATTTTCCTTATTGTCCTCATTTCTTTTCCTTCCTGATTGTCAGCTCTACTAGGGGTTTACATATTTTATTTATTTTCCAATGAGTGGACATTTGGTGTAGTTGATCATTCTTATTTTATTCTTCAATCTATTGCTACTAAAAATGTTCTTGCTAAGATTAGCAATGGCATCCATCAAGGACCTGCTGCCAATCCAGTGATTTCTTTTTCATTCTTTATTCTGTTTGACTTATCCAAAACATTTAATTACTTCCTGTGCCCTCATTTTTTTTGCTAACTTTTTGACTGAAGTAATACATACTGTAAAATGCACAAATTTCACAGGTATAGCTGGAAAATGTTTTATAAAGTGAGCATATGAACATACCCACACAGCCACTACCCACACCAGGATACACAGTTGCCTCCTGGTTGTTGAGGTGCCCTGTTCCTCGGAGAGCTGTGCTCTCCTGAGAAATTCCAGCCCAGACTCTGCCTCTGCTCTCAGCCCTGCAGAAACATTCCTGTGAAGACCTGGAGGGTAATCGCTAAAGAAAAGCTTAGACAAGTCACTTAATTTCAGTAACTGAATAGGATATGTGAGGACTTTTCATTCCTATTTAAAGTGTAGGAAATACACAATTCAAATTAAAATTGTCTTAAAGGTCAAAGCAGTAATGCAACTCATTTGAAAGGAGCCTTTGTATTTATGATAACCCTATGCCTCCCCTCTACAACCAAATAAATATGCTCCCAATCAGCCCTACTACTCAGTTTCTTTTCTCTTAACCCCCTTTGGTCCCTAAAAACTCTCCATCATCCCAAGGTTAAACTTACCCTTTCCTCTCTCAGCTTTGTGCCAAGGTAGTCAAGTGTTGCCTGTTCCCCTTTCCCCTCCACCCTCATCCTCTCTTCATGCCCAGAAGGCAATCTTGGTATTAGCAGTACCCACCAGACCTGGCCTGCCCTTTATAGTGGGGTTTTCTAGGGTGACCCTGACCTTGAGACTCTAAGCCCAACCCCCAACCCCCAAATCAGTTACTCACATTCCTGGAGATTTCTTCAACTTTCTCTGGTGTTTCTTTAACTCAAAAGAGGGCATATTTATACAGGACCCTTCAGGAGAAGCAGGAAGAGTGACAAGTGACATGAGATCAAAGATGAACAACACACAGTCATGTGAGTATTGTCACTTTCAAAGATCTCCCGCTGGGATCCCTCTAACCTCTTTAGATTCTCTGTCCTGCTTTTTCCCTGGACACCCCAGCTTCCCTTGGCCTCTGCCAACTGCCAAATGCTGTAACTCCTCCAGAGACTGTTTTTTCTTTGTGCTGTGGCCCATGGGGATTTCCAGATTACAGGAGGGGGCAGATACTTAGTGGATGAGGAGTCTTTGTTTCTTCAGTGCTCAGAGGACACCTAAGAGTTAGAAGAATACAGAGTGCAACCTGAAAAGAAAACAAAAGGCCCAAGATGAGTTATATTTGTGAAAGCCTGCTCTGTGCCAAGCACCCTGCTAAGCACTTTGCAAAGATGATCTCATTCAATTTTCGCAATCCTCTAAAGTGGCTGCCATTGTACATCTCTATATTTTATAGGTGAAACTGAGGCATACCATAGATTACAAAGCTAGGAAGCCAGAGTTGGGATTCAAATTCTAGCAATCATAATTCATTTTACTTTGTTGTAGAACTCTACACACTAATAGTATATACTTAATCTCTCAAAGTCCACTTTACTGTCCAGTTCCTCAATTCTGCCTGGGGACTTGTGGTGGATTTCACTGGTTAAATATTTCTCAGGACAGTGTTAAACTCCTGTTTGAACAGAGAAGGTAAAGGACACCAAGGAAGAAAAGCTTTTTAAACCAAGGGAACGATGCAGACCTCAACACAACAGTGTGAAAAGACAAAATATTTTTTAGAGAATAAACCAGAGAAGGTAGAGTGTAGGGTTCCTGAAAGAGAATGAAAATATGTGAGGGGCTAGAGGGCCCTTAGGGCACAAGAGCCATATATTAAAGGTCATGACTTCTTCTGTGTATCATTATGGGACAGGAATAAAGCTAAGAGAAAGAAGCCAGTAGGCACAAGGTAAAACATTTTTTTAATGGCAAAAGATATAGAGATATATGGAAATATGAAAAATCAGGAGATAATGCTACATTCTCTGAGTTCCCTGAATCCTCAGTAGACACATAATTATTAACAATATGAGTGGTGAGAGGCTTTCAGTTGCCTTTGGGCAGGAGGGTACTTCATGCCTTCCTCAGCCTGACCCAGCACATTCCTAATGAGGGATTGGGTGGTTTAAGTTCAGTTTATTAGTTCTAGCATCTATTAGAAGGTCTTCGAGTCTTCAAGCCTGCAAGAGAACTAGTCCCCAAAACTGCTATATTTAAGTTTAAATTCTAAAACCCCTGGATCCCTGCTGCCCATGGGATAATTCAGAGAACAGGCTAGAACATAAACCTAAACAACAACGTGGAATATAAACAGGAAAAGTGGGCAATCAAATGCAGAAGGCAAGAAGGATGCTACTTCAATAGCCCCAGCATAAGATGAGGCAGCTAAATGGCAACAGTGCAACAGGGACAGATGCACCACTTTCCCCTGGGATGCAGCCTGGCTCCTGCAAAGGCATAATGGCAGCAGTGGCTCCTCACAAACAGGGGGTGGCTTTAAACTCACCACACCCAGTCCCACAGCAGAAGAGTTCCAAAAGGAAGAAGAAGCACTCCCAAAAGGGCAAACACCCAAGATAACAGAATAATGATACAGAGAAAAGGTTCTCCACATGTTAGCAAAAGCTTGCAATATCTTTGATTCTTCCATATTTAGAATGTCATAGCCTTCATAATACAGAAGAATGCCTGGGATTACATGAACTAATTACTGAACAAAGCTGTCATAGCTGAAAAAGATAGACAAAACAGGAAAATTACTATAGTTGAATTCTGTTTGCTGATATTTCAGTGTTTATTTCAATACTTCTAAGGCAGTCTTTAGTTTTCCTTTTCTTCACAATCTTTAGCAGGTGCAGCTATCAATGTAAGACTTGCTATGTAGGGGGAAAAGGGTGATTTCCTTTTTTCTCTACAATTATTTTCTGTGATCCTTCTGTGAAATCATCTGAACCTGGTGTTTTTTTTCTTACGGGAGTAATTCTTAAACAGCTTTATTTCTTTAGTGCAAATTTGTCTGTGCTTTCTTCCTCTACTGAGGTCAATTTTGATAAAATGTATTGCATTGTATTGTTTCTATTTGGTCCAGGTTTTCCAACTTGTTTGCATAGAATTGTGTAATCTATAATCTATTTTATTTAATCAGTTTCAGTGGTTATTTTCTCATCATTTCTTACTTTATATTTTCAGCTAGCTTATTCTGTGTTTATTGTATCAAATAACCAGAATTTTTATCTATTAGTTATATTAAGTTACACATATTATTTGCTTATTCACTCACCTTTATTCTTTTCTTCTTTTTGCTTAATTTAAGCTAATTTGTTCTTCTGTCTAACCTCTTAAGTTTAGGAATTCCATTTATTTATATTTTTGTTTTATTGAAATAAGTGTTTAAAGCTACCATTTTCCCCCTACTGTTGCTTTTACTTTATTACATATGTTCTGATGAAGTATTTTCTGTATATACTATTTTTTTAATTTTAATTTGTTCTTTTTCACCAGTTATTGTTAATAGAGAGTTCTTAAATTTCCAAGTAGAAGAGTTTTTATAAAGTATTGGTATTATTTTCCAGAATTCTTATATTATATTCTGGTATTTTTATTATTTCTGCTCTGTGGGATTTATTGCTGGTTTTTTCATTATGTAATATGTGCTCACTTTTCCGGAATGTTCCAGGTGCATTTGAGAACGTATATTCTCTGATATCAGAGTGTAAGGTATTAGTCATGTTGTTTAGGTTTTGTACAACTTTACTAGTTTATTGCCTTTTCTTGGACTGAGAATGCCATGTTAATGTCTTGTATTAATCTGTTTCTGTATCTTTATATATCTCCTTCAGTTTTTGCTGTAAGAAGGCAACTGCTGTATTACTTGGTATATAGATATTTATAACATATCTTCATTATGAATTACAGCCTTTAGCATTATAAGAAGTATCTTTCTTTGTATTACTTAGTGATATTTCAGCCTTAAATCTACCTAGTCTGATTTCAGGAACACAGCCCCTACTTTTATATTTGCACGATAAGCCTCTTATCTCTTTGACCTATCTGAATCACTTTGTTTTAGGGTCAGATATTGCATCTGAGTTATCTGAAAAATACTTTTCTCTTAATTTATTAACTAGACTAATTTATATTTAATGATATGACTGATTTATTTTATCTCAACTCTGTCATGTTACTTCATGTTATATTTACCATGTGCTCCATGTGGTCTTTTTTATCTCCTCTACTTCTATATTTCTTTTAGTGTTAGAGTGCTTTCTGTTTTTATTCTATTTGGTATCTTTACATTAACAACATTTATAATAAACCTTCATTCCCCATTTTACTTATTAGGCTTTTATTATTTGGCCTGTCAGCTCTAAATATTATTTTGTTCCTGCCTGTTACCTGTATGATAACCAATGAACTAATAATTTTTACTTTCTTTCATTTTTATTTGCATTTTTTACACTTAGAACATAGAATATTTGCTTAGCATTCTTATACTCTTGCTCCATATGTTTTAAGTCTTAGATAACAATTAAATACATTCATTTCTCACCACCAGTCCTTTTGCCAAAGTTTCCCCAGTTTCCTTCTGGTTGGATCAAATTTGTTCTCTGCTACAATTCTTCAGGAAAAGAGGGTGGGTAAAATATGATATGTCTGTAATGTTTAACATTGTTTTTCTACATGTTTAATATTGAAAGGCAAATTAACAGGCTATAAAATCTTGATTCACACTTTCTTTCCTTGAGTTTTTAAAAAATGTTCCTCTGTTGCTGTTGATTTTGTAATGTTGCTGTCAGGAAGTATAATTCAAAACTGATTTTATTTTCCTTGTAAGTGACCTGGAAAATTTTTGCCTGAAGACCAAAAGATTTTTTCTATTTTTAATATTTAATGGACTCACCAAAATTAGTCTCAGAGTTGACAGTTTCATATACATTTTTTACAGATGAATAGTCTTTTCAAAAAAATGTACGTTCAGATCATCTCTAATTCCCATCAGTTTTAAATCTTCTTACAGGAAGAAGACTATGTAGTTTATTTTTCTTTCTTATATGTCTGTTATTTTTCTCTTTGATCCCCTTCACCTCTTTCTTTATGTTGTTTACCCACCTTGGTAATTCCAATACTATCTTCAGTGCCCCTTATGAAATTTTAATTTGAATCTCTTCCTTCTCAGGCAAATTGTATTTTAGTTTGTGTTTATGGACAAATTATTTGTCTTTTTCTTAAATGACTTTCCTGAATCTGGTAAAATTTTCTTTCATAGCTTCCTGATTTTTTTCCTTTTCTCTTCTGAGATTTTGATTTTCTGATATGAGGGCTCTTTTAGTATCTGCAAATGCTTAAGACGTATTAATTCATGTTATGTTACTAGTTTCCTCTACTCCACAGTTCCTTCTTTGTTGATGTGTTTGTTTGTGGAAGGCGGAGAATTTTCAAAGGCTGAAATACTTTAACTCCAGTTCTTTCTTTTCTTCTTTTAATACCTGAATATAGATAATGTTTGTCATTTTCTGCTCATTTGAAAGCCTGTATTTTCCTGACCCAGCAATGACAAGTATATGTAAGCTTTTTGGGAAACTTTGATGGTTTGCAACATAATGAGTGCCTTCTTGGTATAGTGAAAAACAGTTGTGCTTATTTAAAATTTGTTACTATTGATAGCATCTGGGACAGGGAGAATAAAGGTGTTAGTGTGTCTTTAATTTTGTTATTTTCCTTAGTTTATCTAAGGTTTTTCTACTGTTTGCTTCCATTTGTCCTTCATCACTAACCCATATTGTTTTTAGTGTCAAATAGGTACAGCATAGATTATCCACCTTCCATTGTCACAGTCTGTGTGCTGATGCTGGCAATCATGTATTATATGTACTGTGTAATGTATGTGTCTAATATACTGTAATGATGCAAATCAGAGTTGCATCTGAGTGATGTGACTTAAGGGTCCATGTGTGTTGCAATGGTTTAACTTGTCAGTGACTTAATGAGTGGATTGTTGTGCTTACAATAGGGATAGTTCTAGTTTAATTTTTAATATCATGAATATTGTGACCATTGTCTTGCCAATAGGTTTCAGCTCTGGGCAAGTTCACTATGGATTCAATGAGACCAAAAAATGACAGTGGAACATTCTTGAGGCTAAAGGGTTTATATCCAACTTTATTCCCACGGTGGAGGTCAGTCACTAGAATCCTGTCCACTCAGAGTGAGTCTGCATGCAGCAAGCTAGTCTTTGCCTCTGGGCCTCTCTGCCCCTGCAGCCTTCTCAGTCTCTGCTTGAGGCTGCCACCATTCCAGTCTCTGCTCTCCTGCAGTCGTGCCACCATGTCACCCAGAACACTGGGTGGAGCTCTTTATATAGAGTCAATAGCAATGTATTGCCCACGTGTGTAGTGAGCTAGCCAACCAGGGCCAGGTGAGAATCCTGGCCATAGGAACCTTCACTTTATCCACAACCATGTTTTCTAAGGGTTGTTTAATTTTCTCCACCACTGTGGCAACTGCTGTGTGTAAAACTTAGATCAAGTTCAGACAGTCTTTTACCTCATGCCCAATATGTTTGTCTCACTTCCCACCTCTAGGCTTCCTTGTTGACACTGAGTCATAAGAGCTTGTAGAACCTACCTGGTTCTTAGGCATGGCAGCCCAGAGTAGGACCAGCCAACACTTAACACAGCCAAACTATCAACAGGATATTGTAGCCAGCAGATAAATTCTTCTCCCCAGCTCCTTATTCTAGACACGTTTTTAAAATAGGATATTGTAATATGCCCTTTTACAAGATGGTACCATGATGGTAAGCATTCAGTCACACTTGTTACAAAATAGTGATCAATTTATTAAAACACCAGTAGTCTTGACTTTCTTCTCTGTATCACTCCCCCTTTTCCTTACCCCTGCTTCCCTGAAATCACAACCCTTAATGAAGTACTAGAAATAAGCTTTTGGCTCAGGTTCCAAAGGAAGCCAAGTAAAAACAATCATTTACTTTTCTTAAGCTTCTACTCTAGAATGTTCCTCTATGCAGGCAGGTAGTACATCTGTCTGGTTTCTCCCCTTTTCCCCCAATGAGATTCCTGGTATGTAGTAGACAGTTAAATATTTGTATAAGTTCAACAAATTAATGTTGCATTAATTCGGTGTAATTGAAAGGAAATGGTTTGTCAAGACTGAAAAAAGCTGGAGGTAGAAATATTATTTGCAAATCCATGAACATTAATTCTTCTTTCTAGCCCTGAATAAAAATGTTGCCTTGTTGACACTGAGAGGTTCAATGTCTTGCCAATGGGTTTCAGCCCCCATCAAGTTTCCTGTGGATTCAGTGTGACCAAAGAAATTATAGTAGAATGTTTCTTTGGGGTGAAAGGGTTTATTACCAGCTTGTTCTCCTAGTGGTAGGTAGAGCACTAGCATCTCTGCCTCTGCCCAGAGCACTGGGCCAAGCTCTCTATATAGTGCGATAATAGCTTATTGCCTAAAGGTGTGGAAGCAATAGCCTACCAACAGGCTAGTTACAGCATCAAGTGGTTTAAAGTTCAGTGAGGATCCTGGCCATAGTAACCCCCAACTTCTCCACACTCCATCCCTCCAGGATTCTCGCCTTACAATCTATATGCTCTCAATCTTCCACAATGGTCCCTGTACGAGAAAGCTGGAGCACCATAACCAGATTCCACAACAGCAATAGAGGATAACAACAACTGAGAGATAATAACAAAAATTAACATACAACAAGATTTTGATACAGGTAACAGAAATTATAATAATCCTCAAGCCAGAGGAAGTTCCCAATCCACAAAGACCTAGGGGCAGTAAGACACATGTTTTAATGAAAACAACATAGGCATATCTTGTCCATCAGGTGGGATGCATGCAAGAGAGTGGTCCTGTGATGGGACTGTAGCAGGAAGGGGGTCCCATCCAGGTCTAGTATGCCATACTTTTACTCTTCTCACACTGGGGATTACTGAAGGGTCTATATATAGTGCTACTGGAGAACTCCCCAGAAAATGCTCCTACCTTCTGGCCATTCAGGGTATACTACTGTGACCTTTGGGGGTCACTCTGCTGTTATTCCAGGAATACACAGGAGGCCAGCTTCCAGGACTTGTCCCCAAGGTGTCGGGAGAGCCAGCCATTGCTGGTCCATGTGTTGAAAGGTCCAAGGCCACGTCCACTCAGTGTAGTCTCTGGGGTTCAGTGCAGTTGGTGCTGGCAGCAAGATATTATTCTGGTGGCCAAACCTTGGCTTCAGTGATTCTTCCTTGGTTTGTACTTGTAGTTGTATAGGGGAGGCTGCCATATGTGTTAACATGTCTACAGAGCTCAGGGCTCCCTTTCAGGGTCTCTTGTTCAAACGCCGTGGCACAGTCCATAAGCGGACTGTCCATCACCACAGACTATTGGTATCTGACTTTAGTCTGGATTTTAACAAGCCATTGTGCCTCTCTATCATGCCTGCTGTGGTAGGATTGTATGGCACATAAAACTTCCATTTGATTCCCAGCTGTCACACCCATTCTTGCAATGTATATCCAGTAAAATGGGTGCCCTGATCACTCTCAATTACCTGTGGCTGGCCATAGGCAGCAAAGAGATGCTCCAGGCCTCTTTTGGTCATCTGCTGGTCTGCACAACATATAGGAAAAGCAACCAGAAGTCCAGTAGCTGTGTCCATACAAGTCATGGTATACCGATATCCTTCTGACACAGGTAGAGGCCCAATATAATCTATCTGACACCTGAAGAGGGGTATAGGCCCCTTAGGTAGTGTCCCATATTGCTGTGGAACTCAGTGTAAGTCCCTTTTGGAGCAAACAGCACACTCCTGAACGGCTCTACTAACTTCTTCAAAGGTCAAAGGCAATCCCCACTGACGGGCTACAGCCCACATTGTCTTTTGCCCCGCATGCAACAAACACTGATGTAACCATTGGGCTACATCAGAGGCAGGCTTTCCTTCTAATGAACGTATCTGGGCCAATTTATCTGCTTCATCATTTCCTGGGAATGCCAGTGGCAAATTACCTGTCACATGATATACTGTAATTCTTTTAGTCTGACCACAGGCCCATAACTCTTGTCACAATTCTTGCCCCCAAAGGGGTTGGTGACCAACCAGCCAGTTGGCATGGTACCATGTTGGTAGCCACAGGGTCAAGCCCCAATAGACAGACCAGCTGTCTGTGCAGACAACTCTAGGGGACGGCTCCTGGCTGATCACAAGCCACACGGCCTGCAACTCTGCCCATTGGCTGCTCTTTCCTTCACCATCTTCCATCCATATTGTCTCAGTCTTAGGATGGAAAGCTATGGCCCTCCATTTTGGGGGCTGCCCATGGCTGGAGCCATCTGTGTACCATGCATCTTCAGGTATAGGGGCTCTTCCCTCCCGATAGGGACTCTCTGCTACTAATGGTTCAAAAGCAAGTTCTTCCTGCTTTTCACTAGTATATGTCACTGGCCGCAATAAGCGTTGGAGTTCTTCACTCAAGGGGCTACTAGAGAGGGCACTATATTGCTGTAGGTAAGCACCCCACTTGGCCAGTGTGGGTGTTTGTGCCACACCACTCCTCGGCTTTTGGGTTCAGTATCGTACCCACCCCAACATGGAAGAGGTGGTTATTACCTTTATTGGGGCCATTCCAGTGATGGGTTCTGTGGCCAGCAAAGCATGATACATGGCAGCCAGTTGTTTTTCTATCAAAGTGTATTGTACCTCTGCCCCTTTCCAGAGTTGTGACCAGAATCTAATAGGTTGGCGAGTTTGTTCAAGCCACTGCCAGACACCCCAGCCATAACCATCTTCAGTTACATGAACATCCAGCTCACAGGGCCTTGATGGGTCTATCACACTCAAGGCCTGCATGGCCTTGACTGCCCGTTTTGCTGTAGTAAAGGCAGATGTACATGTCTCATCCCAGTCCCACCTGACACCCTTTCATACCAGCTGGTATAAGGGCTTCAGAATTTGTGCTAAGTGTGGGATAAACACTCTCCAGTAGCCTAGAAGACCCAAAAACTCCTGTAGCAATGCTACAGTTGTAGGGGTAGGAAAGGCCTGAACTTTATCTATAACTGCTTCTAGTATCAGTTGTTGCCATAGCTCTAGTAAGATCCTATTTGACTTCTGGTCTAATTTCCTTCCATCTGCTCCTGCCTGTATTAAATCAACCCACATCTGGGTCCCCATAACCTTCAAGGGGCCCTTTACATTCTTCTTGTGAGTAGAAGACCTTATTTCTTTCCGTGTTCTCATTGCTTCAGCCTCTCCTAAGTCTGCTACTGTACGTGTCACCTCACTTACGGGATGCCCTAAGTGAGGGGAAAGAATGGCCACTAGAGACCCAAAGAGGGATGTGGGAGCCATTTGAAGCACAATATTTCTCATACCTGTAGTGAAAGTCTCTTCCTCTGGGCCATGATTCTCTGGACTATAGATGGCATTTCTCCATCTAACAGGAGAGGATGGTAGATCACCCTGATTGGGCCACACAGCACCAAGTGCAGCCATGAGCCAATCAAGGAGGGCGTGACTCCCTGGGGTCTGATGTGCATTTTGTAATCGCTGCCTCAAGGCAGGCTGAACTGTCAGGGAAGACAGCTTTCCCATCTCTGACCCCGACAGAATAATTCTATCCACCCCTAAGTCCCACAGATGCAGGAGCCTAGCTGATATTGACTCCGAGGGCTTTTGTCTAAACCGGGAGCCCAAATGCCCCAGCTCAGCCTGAGTATAGGGGTGGACCATGGAGTGCTCCACGACCCGGGGAGGGGGCTGCTCCTCTCCTTGGGGAACCTTCAGCTGCTGGGTCTTTATTTTCTTTACAACCGCTGGGCGTGCTTTCAATACAGGAGGGGCCAGCGCCTCCAGCACCACCCCTTCATCCTTTCCCAGCTCCTCCATTTCTGGGGCTAATGGCACCTTTCTCTCCCCTCCCCCGAGTGCCTCCTCTGCTACAACCTTTACCTTTTCTACAGTGCCTCGCAGCAATGGTACCTCAGTCTACAGCAGCTCTCTTACCTTCACCTCAATGTTTTGCAGCTGGTGTTCTCATGCCAGGAGCTTCTTCCCTCAGGAGTTTGTCTTTTTCCTTGATGGTCTTTTCCTCCTTCAGAGCATCTGGCAGTGCTGCTGTCTCATTCTATAAGGAATCCTTTACCTCTTCAATGGCACTTCGCTGCTGGCGTTCTCATGATGCCTTGTCTTGCATCATTGTCATTTCCTTCTTCAGAGAATCCACGCAGTTTGCAGCTCACGTTCTCATGCCGCCATGTCTTGGGTCTTTTTAAGGAGCATGTCCTTCTCATCTGTAGAGTTTTTTAATACTGTGAGAAGCAGCCAACCCACAGTCCCCTGCTGCCTCACGGGCACTCTGTCTCTCAAAAGACCTACTTACTATACCAAGGGCCACCCCTACTGCCTCAGGTATCACATCCACCTGCCTCCAAGTCCTGGGGTGGGGCCCAGCCCTCTAGGAGGCAAGCCACCTCAGACCACATACCCACTGGGGGATGATCCACTGTCTCCCCATTCACAGGGCAGCCTGCTGAAGCACCCCTCCCATAAGAGCAGCCTGTTTTTTTACTTGGTCAACAATGAACCCTGCCGACTTCGCCAATTGTCTTGCCAATGGGTTTTAGCCCCCATCAAGTTCACTATGGATTCAATGTGACCAAAGAAATGACAGTAGAACATTACTTTGGGGTGAAAGGGTTTATTACCTGGCTTGTTCACCTGGCAGTAGGTCGAACACTAGGGTCTCTGCCTCTGGCCCAGAGCACTGAGCTGAGCTCTCTATATAGTGCAATAATAGCTTATTGCCTATGGGTGTGGAAGCAGTAGCCTAGCAACAGGCCAGTTACAGCATCAAATGGTTTAAATTCAGTGAGGATCCTGGCCATAGGAACCCCAACTCCCCCACAGTACTCCACTCTTATGAAGTGTTGTCTCTGAGTTGCTTTTTTAGCTGTACTTTTAGAAGACTGTTCCAGCATTCTGTAAAGCCTACTGATTCTGGTGAAGAAATGTGATACTTCCAGTGGATTCCATGGTCATGAGCCCTATCCTGCATGTCCTTCTTTGAAGAATGTCATTCTTTTGATACTATGCTCTGAGGGATCTCTTGCCTATAAATGAGGCATTCAGGAAGCCCTCAAAGAATAGTCCTGGCCAAGGCTCAGATTAAACAGGCAAACCCACACCCAGATAGAATAAGTATCACTGGCCCTTCCAGACTAGTTGAATTGCCACCAAGTAACCTCCTGGAGGAACAGTAGTATGTTATCTGGGTTTCAGCATTGATCTCTATCGCTGACATTGAGAGGCAGATGTAGCTTATCAGCCTGGTCAGAAGGAGTCCATATGGCTGGGCCCACACAGTCTCCTCTGTTACTGCTGCCACTCTGTCTAATAACCCATTGTACCAGTTCTGAAGTGACAACTGATGAATGTCAACTGGCAGAACCACTTCAACTACTTAGTTGTTCAGTGTGTCTTCTTGTGGACACTTTATACAGATACAAAACTCCTCAGTTTTGGCCCAATTCCCATGTACACATCTATATACTAGACCTCTTTGCCTCAAATCTTCCCATCTTTTTCTTTCTAGGCCTCTGCCCAAAGATTTACAGATTCTCATCCTGGGCCATTTTCTCTTCACAGAGAATGAATGACTAGTCTCACTTGGAGTTCCACCAATTGGGAGGACTTTGATTCTCTCCTCTTCCAAGGCCGGCCTTGTATGTAATTATAGTGCATCTGCCACCAGTTTTAGGCAATACCTTTGCAAACCTATATATGAACCTGTCTCTGGCTTCTTTTTCAGTTGATTGTAGGAGACACCTTCATATGGTCACTGATGTGAGGGCTAGTGCAAATGTTGTAGATGATGTGAGTCTGGGACATGCTTTTGGAACTTAAGCCCTTTGGCCTTACTGGGTTTGATCCTAGATGAACCATTTCCATCTTATACTGCTAATTGACCAATTCGGACTTAGTAGGTCTGACAGATCCAATACAATGAGTAGTTCTGGATACACAATCACTTGTCCCATGGCCAAATGTTCTGTCTCTACCAGGGTCCAGTAAAATGTCAGGAGCTATTTTTCAAAAGTTAGTTTTCTTCTGTAGCTGACACAGCCTAGCTCAAAATACTGTGGGCCTGTGTAGTGGTAATTCTATAAACTCCATGCTGCTTTTCTCATCATTGATACCCCTAATACCTGAGTCTGTCAATTCCTAAGGACCAAGGAGAAGTGATGCACCATAGCCTAGACCTGTAACAGAGCCCTTTCCTGCTCTGGGTCCACTTAAAGGTGGAAGCCTTCCATATCTTTTGGTATATAGCCAGGATTCCTAAGTGAGGAGTAATTGTCTCCAGAATCCAATGCAGCCTACCATACATTGTACTTTCTTTCTGGTAGAATTTGCAAGATTTTTCCTTTGGTAACATTTCTTTACCATTAAAGCCCTAAAATTCACTGAAATGCTAGGTTCCTAAATATTCTTAGGATTTGTCTCCCATCCTCTGAACATTATGTGTCTAAGGCCTTCACTGTACATTATTTTGCCCATTGAACATGATGCAACTGATCACTGGTGTTCTATCTAGTCATCTCTTAGGACTATATGGCACAATAAAGCATTGACATGCTCCTGAGGCAAACTGTATGAGTATTATTGCCTATCCCCTGTGAAGGGAAACTGTTTCTGATCCTGTTTTATAACTGGAATAGAAACTAATGCATTTGCCAAATTCTCTACCATGTACCTGTGAAGCACTTTTTTAAAAAACTTTGGAGAGAAGTACTAGAAGCTTTCATTTGGTCTTCCTCATTATGCTTACTCTTATCTCTCAGGCCAGGAATACCTTATGGTGGTTCCTCCAACTACCAGGTATAGCTTATTCTAATTATGCACTGACTAGAGAGATGACCCCTGGGTGTGTGTGTGGCATCAGGACTTATTGAGACCTGGGATTTCTCCAGGACCCTGCTTACTAGCTGGACTCCTCCACATAGAGTAGAACCCCATCTCTAACAGAGGGACAGTGACTGGGCTTTTGATTTTTAGGTAGCAGCACTCAACCTGTTTGGTGATCTTCAATGTCTGGATATTCCCTTCTTCCTAATATAAAACTGCCTGAGTAAATAGCCAGAGTTACCTTTAGGGAAGGTCTTAATGAATTACTGTGGTGTATAATAGGTATGGTTTTTCAGAATCCTTCCACTTAGGGATCCAGGTACCTCTTTAGCAAATGAGTTCTAGACCTGATAACTTGCATGGGTCTGGGAACTGAACAAAAGCTTGACTTTACTGCAATTGCCATCCTCAGCCTTCTAATCCTCCATTCTTGCCATATTATAATAGATGGGCAGTCTACAAGGCTTGGCTTACCATTTGGTTTTACACTTGGGACCCAATGCTCTATTAACCATCTCCACAACTCCCTGTGGGCCAAGCCCCTTGGACTTCACCAGTTCTTAGAGTAACTTCAGGCTCTGACTTGTGGTTAAGTGCTTCCACCTTGTCTATTATGACCCATTTTCTCTATAGATACTGAGCCCACATCTCTACATGCATTTGCTACCATCAGATACGGTATGCAGAAGGGAGCCACCATTAAACTCAGTGGTGCTGGTGACCATGTCACCAGGCTATGGCTTTGATGAATGTTGTGTCCCGTGCCCTCCAACTGAACATAATTTTCTGATCGGTCTCTGTGCTTATGTAATTCCTATTACAATATGATCACTTCACTCTTTATTTCTACCTTCTTCCAGGGCAACCTAAGCATTTTCATTATGAGTATTAGCTATTGTTCTTTCCAGGCTTAAAAAGCCACATTGACAGTAAGTTTGTTGCAGGTTTGATGATTCAAGCATTTGTAAAACACGGAGACAATCTGCAAAGACAGTGGAATTTATTTTTCCCTAAGTCGCACTGATGCCCAGCAGAGGGACAGGAACACTGAGGGCAGTTAACAAGCAGCTAATGCTTAAGTGTGAGGTCATACTCCCTACTGGAGACAATCTAGTAGGCACATTTAAAGGTTGCCACTATAATCTGATTTCTTATATGTTTTGTACACTGCTTAGCCTTTTTTGGTTAGGTAGCCATCTCATGGCCTCTCAGCTGCATCCAGATATTACAGTACTTATATTAAAATATATAGAAGACATTAGAATTAAGGGGCTGTAGTATTCCTTAGCCAGTTGACACACTGCACAGTCTTTGGAGAATAAAGGCAAATTAATGCATGTGCTAAGCTAAATTCCAAAGGAAGAATACTGTAAATCGGGTCCAAATTTATATAACTCTCTTGAGTACACTTCAGAAAACCTAAACATTAAAGGAGAATAACAAGGTTCTAATTTCTCCTGAGATTTTAACCTAGTGGTTAAATGTCGTATTAATACAACTTCAGAGGTTTTTCTGGGTCATCCGGCCTTGCCCTTTTTTTACTTATGCTCCACAGAGAGCCCTGAGTGCCACCGGGCATATACTTGGCGCTAACTCTAACCATCTTCCCTAGTTCACAACCATGATAGCACTTTGCTTATGATTGCTTTTCCATTTGCAAGAGAACATTTGACTCCTCCAAACTTAAAGTTCAGGAAAGCTAAACACCATGACGGAATGATGGGATGGAAGTTAGATACTAGAAGAAATGTGAATGTCATTGGAACCCTAAACGATCATACATTCTAGATATCCCACTAATGGGGCAGTTGACTGGGACAGACTTGGTTTTGCTTTGGCATTTTCTCTGGTTGCCATGTAGTGGTCTTTCCTTGGCACTTGGACCTCTTTTATAGTCAGCCCAGTGACTGCGTCTGGTGGACTCACCTCCCTGCCTGTTTAGTTTATGGAGTTGTGCAGTCTATAATTAGTCTTGGACTGAACCCAGCTCCACCCTTTGTCATCCCTCTGGGAAGGGAACACAGAGGAGACTGACCTGGCCTGTCTGGGAATAGTTCTGGGAACAACGGGCACAGCTAATGTCTGGTGTGCTGGGAATGTTCAGTGTGCAGCTGTTCGGACCTTGAAGAGGCCTCTCAGCTCTTCTACAGTTGAGGAAAATGGATCAAAAAGACTAAAGGATTTAGAGTCTTTAAAAAACTGCATAATTTCTGATTTTTCCTCTTATAAACTGAGTAACCTTGGTCAGTTCTTTCATCAACCTGGGAATGTCAGTTTCCTCATCTGCAAAGCAGGTAATTCCTGTCCTTACAGTGTGGTTGTGAGAATTACATTAGTAATTTTCAATCAAGGGCAGCTGAGTAGCTAAGTGCTGTATGTATATTGTCTATCCTCCAGGTATTGAACAACCATTTAATCTACAGGATAAAGTCAATGTTCTTATAAATGTTAGAGCTCATAATGTTATTTTGTGATCCATTCAAAAAACACCACCGTACGATCAGGGATCCTACAGATGGGTCCAGGGGCTGTGGAGAGTTTCTGTGGGAAGGGGAAGGTTTCCATTCCCATCAAGCCCGCACAAGCTTCAGGCCACTAGATGGGACAGGCCTCCAAGGGAAAATACAAGGAAATACTGAGACAGGGTCATCTTGTCTCATTTCTCTTCACTGAGATGTTTTTTCCAGGTCGCATTCTCTCCTGAGTGGTATTCCTCATACCTGCTGGGCATACAGGTCAGTCTTTTTCTAGAACACTCCATGATTTATTAGTACAAGCAATTTTAACAGCATCTCAAAAATTAAAGGTTTGAATCAGAAAAATGCTTTTCTTGTAGCTAAGGCCACTTCAGTGAAATGACCCCAGGTTTTTAGGACTTAATTAAAGCATACACAGTAAACAGAGTATACAATATTACAACACTACAAGACACAAACTGCAACAAAAACATTTGATCTATAAGAAGAAACTATATGCAGTTTAAGCAAGGGTATCCTATCCTATATCTTCTTGTGTAAAATGTGGATACCACCTACCTCACAAGATGTCAGGATATTTGTAAAAATTACATGATGTAAATGCTGAATAACTATTTGTTACTAATGTCATTGTTTTATCTTCCCTGTAGCTCAAATATCCTTTAGGCATTAAAATATATCTACCCTTAAAGTTTAGAGTTGTACATTGTAGTATTCCCTTGGAATTACAAAAGCTGATAACACCAGGCCTAACATATCAGACTGCTTGAAATTCCCATTTGGGTAGCTGCCTACCATATTTAAACACCCTCTCTAAGTGCTTATTTGAAAAGAGGAAGTAGCAGTCATCTGATCTTAGTTTCCGTCTTCAGACTTTGGAGAAGCCTCTCTCGGATCTGCTTGGTGCGGACAGCATAGACAATGGGATTGAGGATTGGAGGAATGAGGAGGTAGAAGTTGGCTAGCAGAGTGTGGACTGGAGGAGGCACCTGGTGGCCAAATCGGTGAATGAGGGAAGAAACGGCAATGGGAATGTAAAAGATCAGGATGGCACAGATATGAGAACTGCATGTCCCCAGGGCTTTAAGCCTGGCTTCAGGGGTGGCCAGCCCTATCACAGCCCTGAAAATCATCACATAGGAAGCAGCAATGGCCACTGAGTCTAGGATCAGCACCAGAAAGCCAATGCTGAGCCCATAGACATTGTTGACCCTGCTGTCACCACATGCCAGGGTGACCACAGCCATGTGCTCACAGTAGGAGTGTGAGATGACACGGGATTTGTAAAGGGGCAGCCGCAGGCTGATCATCAGAGGCAGAGGTCCAATGTAGAATACACCCCGGAGAAGTGCGGCCAGCCCCAAACGTCCCACCACAGTATGAGTGAGCACTGTGGTATGATGTAGTGGGTCGCAGATGGCTACATAGCGGTCAAATGCCATGGCAAGGAAGATGCCTGACTCAACTGTGGCAAAGCAGTGGACGAGGAACATTTGGGCTAAGCAGGCATCCAGGCCAATGTCACCAGCACCAAACCAGAAGACTCCCAACAGTTTGGGCATAGTGGACGTAGACAGAATCAAGTCAATGATAGCCAACATACACAGGAAGAAGTACATAGGCTGGTGCAAGCTACGTTCCACCCTTACCACAGCTAGAATGGTGATGTTCCCCACCACGGCCACCAGGTACATGGAGCCAAAAGGAATGGAGAACCAGACATGCAGGGACTCTAGCCCTGGGATGCCAGCCAGCTGGAAGGAGCTGGGTACCAAGCAGACATTATGAAAAGGGAGCATGGCTATGAACCGTCTCACTTGCACCCCAAAATGCAGTAGAACTTTTCCTTTCTAGAAATAAAAGACAAGTATGTTTTACTCTTAGGTCCTATAATAAAGAATAGGACCATTGGTAAGATGCTATAAACTTAGTTCTTCAGAGAAATTACAAAATGTCATAAGTACACAAATCATGTTATTACTGTTATAGCCCTAAAAATTTACCAAAGACAAGCCAAAATACATATTTGAAGTTGAGTATCTTTGCAATATGACTCTCAAGAAATAATATTCTTACATCAATAAATGAAAAGACCTAAGGCAGACATTTATTTAGTCATTTACCTCATAGCATACCTGCAGAGTTCTCTCTCAGGATCACATTAGTTTTTAGTGTGAGGACTCCTCAAAAGAAGAGATGTTGCTGAAAGATGCAATAGATATTCCTGGGAATATCTACTCTGTGGTAAATAAAAGATTAATTTGGGAGGCAGCACTAGCTATTAGACTAGCTGAAGTATTTTAATCTGCAGGCCAAAATCACAAGGAAGAGATGTGGGCGGGTGAAGAAGAGGGACTTCCAGGAGGTGGAACAAAGTGACTCCTGAAAGGTGGAAGCTGCTGACCGGAGCTCAGTTTGTACATCTGCCCAAAGGCAGTTCCTTGCAAGGGTCTTTTCCCTCCCTGGAGGCTGAATATGAGGATAAGTTCCAGCAGCAGAGAGGGTTATCCCCAGGAGGAAGGATGATACATTTAGAGCTGGGTGGCATGAAGCCTAGGTGATGAATGTTTGGCCAAAGAAGAAATGGTCTTTAGCAACTGGTCATAAGGAAAATGTGTATTTAGAGAAAAGACATGGAAACAGTTTTGTTCTTTTAAGGGTCTAAAATGTCCCACAAGAATGTTACTCATGTATATTAGAGGATCATCAAGGTAGGGGAAAAGCAGGTAAGAGGCTTTGTCTTCCACATCTTCAGCCTAGTTGGGTTGATGTAGTAATCTGGGCTTTGGAATTTCAAGATCTATTTCAGGAGCTTAGGCAAATTACTTTATCCCAATAGTTATAAAACTGAGCTCATCTCACAACAAACTTAAATGGCTGTGGCCTTGAGAAGCCAAGAGGATTCAGTGAGAGTGCAGCATCTGGCTCACAGCAACACTGAGCATTAGCTCTTCCAGCTGTTGAGAATAATCTGCAAAACCAAAACTGCATTCAGTAAACCTCAGAGAACTTTGGGATATTTATCTCTGCAAGGAGCCTGGTGTTGGGAGGATGCTAACCCATGTGACCCTGTTGTAGTGACTTTATCCCACAGAATTCCTCTCCCATGAGTTGGGTTTCCTCTCCATCTCCAGGTTCTCAAAGATCACTACAAACGGGAATCGAGAGTTTGGGCAGCAGCAGTAAAAAGGGAGCATAAAAAGGCTGAGGCCTTGGGCTGGTAGTTCAGGAACGTATAGCAACCAGCCTGTCACTGCAGAGATCAGGTGAGGCTGGGCAAGTGACTTGGCTGGCTCATCCATGCTGGTTATCCTCCATTTGTACCCCCAGATCCCTGTCCTATGTTCCTGGAAACTGATGTTTATGGCTTTTTACCCAGATGCCCTTCTCCTCTGGTTTCTAGGTGGGCTCAGCCAATGTGAGGCACCAGCAAGAGATCAGAGGGTGAAACTTAAGCTTGAGTTTATTCCCCAGGTCTACCCCCACCAGGTACCTCTGGCAGTGCCCTGGTTTTCTACTAGAGGCCACAGCTCCTGAAAAGTGACCCTTCCTGTTTTCTGGCAGCAGTATCTGCCCCTACCTGGCCAGGCCTGAGTCAGGTAATGCTGCTCGCTGTTAATCCTGGTGCTCCACCACCTCTTATCCATGTCCTTGACCCTGCCCGGCCTCTGCAGATAGTCCCTTCAATGCCCCCTTGACCATGCCACTTGTTCTTTGGACATTTCAGACCATATCCCAAAGTAAGATCTTCACCCAGCATTGTCTCTCAAAGCTGTGGGCCTCTGGAAGGTGGCAACTTCACAGGACTAGTTCTAAAGGCTAAAGAGCTATTTTAGGATAGGTAAGGTCTAAATGAAGTTTACCATAATTTCTAGATTTACAAAAAAATGGGACTTGTCTATATCTACTCAACTGACTTTCATAACTTGATGTTATATGTGGCCAAGGTGCAATCATGTGGAAGATAATCTTGTTTTACTCTAGAAGAGAGTCCATGAATGGAAAAATTCATAGGACTTTCCAAGTCAATTTGTCTTCTGTTCCCATGCCTGTCCCTCTCACAGCAGTTACCTTCTGCTACATTAGACTGCTGGAAGAGATTCGTCACTATCTTCCCTTCTAATACTATTCGAGTCCCATCATTACTGAGTCACACCCTGGGGCAGGGGCTCCCTTCTAGGTTTGGGCAGAGAGATCATGTTGTAAGAAGAGCTCACAGCCCAAAGTATATATGGAGCCGAGTGTAAACCTAGTGAATTATGGGCATGAGAAGTGATTCCCCTTGAAAGTAGCATGCCCTTCTATCACAGACCTTGTTAGATCCAAGCCAGATGTCCTCAGTCCTCTGGCTTGCCTCAAGCTCTTGGGAAGAAGGATTTAATTTTTTTATCCTTCCTCTGTCCTTCTCCATACCTGACAACACACAGGTGGGTTCCTGATGGACGGTTCATCTCCATTTCATCATTTCTTGTTGCTGTCCATCTCCAGGAACACATCCTGAAACTGAAAAGAGAATCCACAGTAGGAGAGATGCATCTTGGCTGCTAGAAGCAGGTGGGCTGAGCTTTTGGGTTAGCTATGCTGAGCCCCATCTTCCCTTAAAAGCCTAATACTTCTTAACTTATGCCACCCTAGTCAGAAACAGTCCTTACACTTCAAACACACCAAGAGGAGGCTCCTACTCAGGGGTGCTATGAACGTGTAGGGAAGCAAGGACGGCCCAGTCTCCCACCCAAGCCCCATGCAAATACACTTGCCAGCACCAACCACAGCTTTTACTATTCTTCACCCTGTCTACTATCTCCTAACAAGGCTGGATTTTTCTGTTTCCTACTGTATCATGTTCTTGTGCCTCTGAGAATTATCCATGCTCTTTCCAGGGTTGGAATGGTGTACACATCTCCCCATCTGGCTATTCCTTACATATGCACCTTGCTGCAGCTTAGATGTCACCCTAGAGAAGCCTGCTCCCACCCTTCGGTGGTCAGTGCCTGTCTCTGTACTGCACACACAGTGGTCTGAATTGTCTGCTTACATGCGTGTTTCTCTGCACAGAATGCACGTTCATAAGAGTAGGGAGCATGCCTATCTTATTCTCCAGTGTAATCTCTGGGCTAGCACAATGCCTGGCTATGTTGAATAACAGTAAAATATTGTGCCTACTTAAAGCACCTGGAGGTGTTTTGGAAGGTCTTATATTGGCATTAGCAAATTAGAGCCTCTTCAATCTTCTTGTGTGGACTCTACTTTTTCCCTAAGTTCTCTTCCAAGAGAATTCCTTCCCTCTGAGTCTTATATTGGAGATTTGTGTAGCAGCATAATCTAAAATGGGATGCCAGTCCCAAGTCTGTTCATCCTTATAGGCTGAGAGCTCTTCTGATGACCACTGTTCCTTCCCTAGATTCTCCTTTTATAAGATGCTCTTACCTGGGCTGGGCAGTGTCGAGCAAGAACCTAGGGCTCTGTAAATACCTCTGAGGCCTGGTAGTTATAAGCATTCTGTTCAAGGGTTGAGGGAATTCCGTCTGGATTTGTAACAACATTCCCACTTCCCTCAGTGGAGAAGTAAAATAGCAGGCTTTGTCCCAGAAGGATGGACACAAAATCTAAACTTAAGCACAGTCATCCCTGGCATGTCACGGTTAGTCCAGAGAAGACTGAGAGGGTCAACTAATTGAGTCATGATCCCTTGGCTCTGAGTTCTGCTCTTGTTTGTTGTCTGGCCTCCCTGGAGTCAGCACCTATGCTAAAGACACCAAATAAAAGTCAGAAAGGCCTTTCTATGGGGAGGGATGAAGAACCTCCTTGGGATTAGAGCTCAGCCTGGCTGTAAATCTCTAATGAAGTTTGATATCCTTACAGCATTTGGAGGTGAAGATAGAGTCCCAAGGTATAAGACAAACCACTGGCTATTCTCTAAAAATTAATACTGCAGACTTCCCCACCCCAGTTTACATTTTCAGGGAAGACCTCCCATGGACTTGTTAGTAGAGTAGTGTATCTCTTTCACATCTTTCTGAACCTAACCTTCCCAACCTAACACCCCATTCCTCCAGAAAGGAGAGAAGCCAGTTTCTGTCAGTATATCCTACTGGGATGCTCAGGGGTCGGTGGGGCATCATGCTTTAGGACATATGGGAAGGACATGGCCTTTGAGGCTCCCAAGGCTTGAGCTTGCAAACCATCTCTGTTACATACCCACTGTGTGACATCAAGCCAGTTGTTTCATCTTCCTTCCAGCATAAAGTGGAAATAATATTTATCTCTAGGTAGTTTTTTTATAATTGACACACTGTATATAAAGGGACCAGAAAGAAAACAAACATACCACGTGCTATATTATCACCATTACTGCTGTTCTTGTGTCTTTGGGATGGGTTAGCTCTCATAGCTTGGGAGAAATATCCTAACTGTCTCTAGACCACAAGCCAGTATGGCCAGGGCAGGGGCTAATGCAGTAGAATCAGTGCAGAAAGGATCTCATTTTCCTGCTTATCTGGTACCTCAGAAGCTGGGAACTTCTGGAAGCTCGCTACCTGCCCCCTAACCTCAAACTTTACGTTCTCTGTAAAACTGCTTGTAGTTGCTGCAGTGCACAGGGTTATTTTTTCTGTGTCTGTGCATGTTATGCACTCAGCCAAGTCATGTAGGAGTATTACTCTATTACAGATTCATATCTATTCATTGAATCTTGATTAATCACCTCCTCTAATTGAAGTCTGCTTTTAAACTTAGTTTAATAGGTGAACTATGTTATCTTTGTATCTGGCTGTCTTACATGATATTTATAAACTATAACTTTAATAAATCAATGCATTTGAATTGAATTATGTTAAAGGGTATAATAAGGCCTCTCTTTATAATTGACCTGGACCACCTCTCAATACAACCCTTTTCAACTGGTGGAAATGTATGCATATGAGATGTGCAGAAGAACATTGAATATATTAACTTACCTATGGGATAATATCTTAAATCTATATTAAATAAGTCACATGTACATTCAGCACTGGAAGCAGAGGTGAATCGGACACAAACACGGTCTGTGCTCATTCTAACACTGTCCAGGAGAGGGCGTCCTGACCCAAGGATGAGAGTAATGGCAGACTGGGCTCTACAATACCAAAGAAAACATCAAACTTGGTGTCCTTAAGTATCTTAATCCTTTATTTGAATATGTAGACTCGGGGTTAACTGGATGAAGACAAAGCTGTCTTACAATTTGGCTTCTCATGTAGGTCAAAGGTGAAGAGAATGTGCTGGTCAGGACAGCATAATGATACCATGAACATCAATTTCTATTTATAAATTGAATATTGGGTTTCTGGTTTATAACCTTACCGATGAGTTGTTATTACTCTGAAATAAGCCATTCTTCATGTGTAATTCTGGAAAACAGAACTAATATTTTTAGTCCAGGTGCTGAATTGAGTATGTGGGGGAAACATATCATTTGTTGACATGAAAGCATCCCTGAAGTCAGACTAATTTTCTCACCCATAAATGGGACTAGTGATGCTCGGTATAGGTAAAGCATTTTTCCAAAATCCTCCTAAGCTTATTCGTGGTATAGAGTTAGATTCAGTTTGCTAATATTTTGATGAGAATTTTGTATCTGTTCATAAGATTCACCAGTGAACCCATCTGGTTCAGATGACTTATTTTGGAAGGTTATTATTGACTCATTTTCCCTAGTAAGTACGCTCATTTATTTCTACTTATTTGAACTTGGTAGATTGTCTTTCAAGGAACTGTTCCACTTCATCCAGGTTGCCAAATATATGAGCATAGAGTTGTTAAATACTCCTTTATTATCCTAACATCCTGGCGTCAGTGATTTTCATTTACTTCAAAATATGTAACTTGAGTCTTCAACCCATGTGTTTAGAAATGTGTTTAATCTCCCAAGTACTTGTGGTTTTTTAAATGTCTTTATTCATTTCTAGTGTAATTCCATTTTGGTCTGAGAGCATAGTCTGTATGACTTGTTTTAAATCTGTTACTGTGTGTTTTATGGCCCAGAATGTGGTCTCTGAGGGAAAGTTCCAAGTGAGCTTGAGGAATGTATTCTGTTAGATCACCTGATCTATAAATGTCAGATCCAGCTGACTGACGGTGCTGTTCAGTTCAGCTAAGTCCTCCCTGGTGTTCTGCCTGCTGGATCTGTCACTTACTGATAGAGGGATGTTTAAATCTCCAACAACTGTAATTGTGGGTTCCTCCATTTCTCCTTCAAGTTCTAGCCTCATGTATTTTGATGCTCTATTTAAAAAATGCATACACATTGAGGATTTATCCCTGACTTTCTTTGCACTCTGCTTTGCCTGAAATATAGTCATTCCAGACTTCATTTGACTAGTGTTCATAAAGGGATAGTGAAAGATATACTATGCTTTTAATCTGTCTTTATATTTAAGGTAGCTTTCTTATAGACAAAACATCATTAGGTCTTTTTAATCTATTCCAAACACTTAATTTTAAAGACAAATATTGAAACCCAAGAGTGTAAATATGATCAAGGTCTCACATCTTTAAATGTAGTCAGAACTGGCCCAAGATACCATTTTCAGATAACTGATCTTTGATCCTGACCACACTCAGCTGGCCAGTAGCTGCCCAAAGTCTTGAAGCTGGAGAAATCTCCTGGGATATCTAATCCCTCTGGCTTCTGCTCCTTTCCTTGTTCATGCTGATTTAGGATCTTTGTATCCATCCTGTACAGGAAAATGAGAATGCATTAGAATTCTGGGGGTTACAGTGATGTGGACACAGGGAGAAGTGAACTCCTCACCGAAGAACTGAGTACTGAACAACAAGGTGACCACAGAGTGCCAGCCACCCTGATCCCAAAGAACCTTGAAATGACTAAAGGACAGGCACTCCTCTATGCACAGACAGTTTCCTGGCATCCCGCCTCCATCCTTAGGGGCTTTTCAAAGGTCACTTCACTAACATGAACCCAGTTGTGATGGAAAACAGCCTGTTACAGGTAACAATACACCCATCCCATCTTTATGGCTCTGAAGCTTTTTCAGGAACTGAGGACAAGAAACCAAATATTACACAAAACATGCTCCTGTTGTTCTTATTATCACTCAGGAAATTCCCAGGATTTGGGGAGCTGTGAGCGGGAAGTGGATGAAGACAAAATATGAGATGCTGGTCATCTGAATGACCAAAATATTTCTCACAAATCACAATATCACAGTCCACCCCATCTTCAAACACAGATTCTTTACAATTAGACAATCATATCTGTCAGAGTACTTACATTTGGTGTAGCATTTATAGAACACATACAGTAAAAATACCAACACAGATATGCCTAACATTTGGAAAAGCTAGTGTGGGGTAGGGATAGATTTAAAGAAACAACTCATTTTTCCACAAGGCCATTATAAACATTTTTATATTCCTGTGCTACTTAGATAATTCTTTCTCCCCCTTCATCTAGTACTTGCAGAGAACTACTTAGTAAAGAAATCATCTGGTGATTAGCTGGATCCAGTTCCTCTTCAGGCCAGTCATTTTCTGTAGGCATTACATCTGAGGAGGCTTTAATTTAATCTCAATATGTTTGATTGTCAATATCAGTATGGTGATATTTATTTACATGAGGTAGCTGAATCTTACCAACAAAGCCAGCATTATGCCATATTGGAGCATGGTCATGATGCAAGTACCATTACAGAACAAAACAGTAAGAATTAAAGAAGTGTTTGCTGTACCTTCCCAACAGAATCTGCCCTTGCCCATATATCAGATACTACCAAGGACAGGGGGTCATTAACATTGGCCATGACTCAGTTATTTCTGGGCTCCAAGTTAACTGGGGACAAAGTTACTCTGCCTCATCTCATAGGCTTGTACTGAAACTGGTTTCTATTGTGTGTTATATAGCAGGGCCCCCTCCCTCCTATGGGGAGGACACAAGTGGTACTTAGAATAGTCCCTTCCCATGATAACTGTACCACAAGATGTGTTTTATTTCCATCTCATGGCAAGAGCAGTCATGCACACTGATATAAAAACAAGTGCCCTCAGAGAAATTCCATAAGGTCAAAAGGCCACAGATTCCTGTAGGTATGCCTCCTGAGCCTCAGTGGCCAGGACTGAGGGCCGCTGCCCCATGGCTGCTTCAGCCTCCATTTGTGTTAGTCAAAAAGCCCTGTTGGGTCAGAGTACAGGTCTTTTCCCAGTCTGCTTGACCTACTTTTCTAAAGCCTGATTATCTTTCCAGGCTGACCCATGCTTTGCCTGCCTTCTAGAAGAGAATTCCATCTCATCTGCTTCTCTAGTTAATCTGTTTCCTACAAATGTTGCTCATCCTCAAAGGAAACTGTCCTAGGATAACTTAGACTGTCACTTCTCTCCCCTAAGGCCCTTTTCTGTCTCGTGGGCCAATGTCATTTAATCTACCATGCATGTTGTCGTCCTTATGTACTAATGGCCTGTGTGCAGTTAGTATGCATGTTCTGCACCCAAAAATGTTGAGTCACCCACACTAGGGTCAGAAGAGTGGACATCACACCTGCCTGTAACTTAGTCTGAGCATACCATAAGGCCTCCCATAGCCTTCTTCGCCTCAGGGTGGGCTGCTTCCCAAAGGAACTTGGATCCACTATGTGATGCCCACTGCCTTAATCCCATCAGGGACTTGCTGTTTGCACCTATCCTGCTTAACCACTTTCTATCCACAAAAACAAGGGTGATATGTTTGTGCATAGCACACTGGCATGTTGGACATGCTGCCATTATATTTTATCCATTACAATCAGGGGCTTTTCTAAGCATTTGATCTTCAAGATTTATAGTTACATAGTGATTGGTCTTCTAGGAGCCATGTACTACACAGTTTGAAGTCCCAGTGGGAAGCAGTTCTTGGAAATTCCTTCCCAGGTGATATCCCTCATAGTAGATGTACCCTGAAAATTGGAGTCAAAATACTAGCACATGACTAGCATTCATTTAGTCATTAATGGTCTGTCCAGTTCATTTTGTATGACCAGAATGCCTCCCCAGGTAATACCACTCAGGCTTGAAGGCTGCCATTCAGCCTTGTCAGGTTTCAAAAACAGAGGTTGTCTTGGCCAATGTATAGCTTCTCCATTCTGAGCATCTGGTATAATTGTGCTAAGACATACTGTTCTCTTTCTCGGAGCCTCTCTTGAGGTATTTATACAACATGGATTTCCCTTATTGTATAACCCACTTACATATTTCTTTACCCTCAGCCCATATTTCTCCTTCGTTTGTCATTTTTACCCAGACCTTTCCACCCTTTGAAAAGGGTGCTTTTTGCCACTATGCTGGTCCAGATTGCTAGCAGCAATACTGGTCTAGCCCTTCCCTCCCCCTCAGTCTACTCCCATTCATATAGGGGAAGATCATGTTTATAGAACTTGTGGGCTGTGTTTATCACCAGACAATATAACTGCTTTCACTGTCAGCCCCAACTTTGCCAGATGGGGAGGAGGCACAATCCACCCCATCAGGCCCTTAGGAATTCTGACTTTCTTGCTTAGGAATCATCCTTGGATGTGGGATTACCGTATCAGGAAAAATTTTTCGATGGGGTGGAAAAGAATTTTACAGTCACACCAGCATCCTCTCCAGGTCCCTCAGAAAAGCAGAGGAACCTATCCAGTGGGAACCCTCCCTTAGACCTCCTCAAGTTCTGTATGAACATATACTCACAAAGGCATGTGAACCAGCCTCTCATGCCTCCATTTCCCTGTTTTAAACAACAAATGTTTCAATGGCCCATTCCAATTCTCTATCAAACCATTACTCTAAGGACAAGCAACATATATCCACTCAATGTGATATATCACAGCCCACTATTAGATACCATGAGCTTAAAATACATCCCTTCATCTGAATAAATGTAACTCAGTGGCCCAAATTAGTATTCTGTTCCAATTTTTTAAGAGTACTATGAGCATTTGCATCTACCATTGGGTATGCAGTCAGAGTAAGTGTCTATTCCTATTAATCGTCCTGGGAAATAGTAGTCCAATTTCCCGTAGTACTAATGATAAGTCACCCCAGCCAATACACTAATTCCCTTCTTTGCCTTTTGATTAAGACATGAGTTCAAAATGGCTTGGTGGCAGTCTTAACTCACAGTTCAATGGAATCATTCTTGTGTCTCCTAGTAGAAGTATTTATCTCTTTGGAACTAAGGCCTCTAGGTCAAGAGGGCCTAAGGTTGTGAAAACAAAGTGAAAATTATGCTATTGGGTCACTAGGGATAGTAGTGTTGTCACTCCCATTTCTACCTCTTGATTCCTAGACCTGTGAATCCTGGCTGTGGGTGGAATAACATTATATGTTAGATGATTCAGAGCACATACAGACTTCTGGAGAATCTTCTGCAGCCCTGCAAGGTATTGCCACCTAGCTGGTGCTGTAACTGAGTCTTCAAAAGGCCACTCCACTGTCCTACCAAGCCAGCTACTTCAGGCTGGTGGAAAACATGATAATACCAATGACTTCCATAGCCACATTTCATCTGCTGTGAACTGAAATCCTATCAGAAGCAATGCTGTATGGAATACCACAGTGGTTGATAAAGCATTCTGTAAGTCCACAAATAGTAGTTTGGCAGAATTACGTGGGGAAGGCAAAACCATATTCAGAATAAATGTCTATTCTAATAAGAACAAAACACGGTGCCTTCCATTATAGTATGGATTAAAGACCTAAATGTAAGATATGAAAGATAAATTACTAGAAGAAAATACAGGTGAAAATCTCTTGAACATAAGCATGAGCAATTTTTTCCTGCACATACCTTTCCAGGCAAGGGAAACAATAAAAAATGAACAAGTGGGATTATATCAAAGTAAAAAAGCATCTGTACAGCAAATGATGCTGTTTACAGAATAAGAAGGCAACCTACAGTATGTGAGAATATATTTGTAAATGATTTATCCAATAAGGGGTTAACATCCAAAATATATAGAGAACTCATGCAACTCAATACCAAAAAATAAATAACCCAATTAAAAATGGGCAGAAGACATGAACAGACACTTCTCCAAAGAAGAAATACAGATGGGCAACAGGAAAATGAAAAGATGTTCTACATTGCTAATAATCAGGGAAATGCAAATCAAAACCACAATGAGGTATCATCACACATGTTAAAATGGCTACTATCCAAAAGACAAGTTAGAAGTGTTAGCAAGAGTTATATAGCTATTCATTTTACATTTAAATCTGTGATTCATTTTGAGTTAACTTTTATTAAGTTATAAGTAATATTAAGGGTATAATGTCTGTGTATAGATTCTTTTTTTCAGAGGGGGAGGGAGACAGGTAGCTGTCTAGCTGTTGAAGCACCATTTGTTGAAAAATCTCTTTTCTGCATTTTGTCTTTGCTCCTTTGTCAAAGATCAGTTGACTATATTTGTGAATCTACTCAGCTTCATTGAGCCATTTGTCTATTCTTTTACCAATACCATACTTTTGATTACTGAAGCTTTATAGTAAGTCTTAAAGTCAGGTTGTATCAGTCTTCCAACCATGTTATTAAATATTTTGTTGGCTATTGTGGTTCTTTTGCTTCTCTACATAAACTTTTGGATTAGTTTGTCAATATCCACAAAACTTGTTAGGATTTTGATTAGGACTGCATCAAATCTATAGATCAAGTCAGGAAGTACTGACATCTTAATGTCTTCCTATCCATGAACATGGAATATCTCCCCGTTTACTTTGTAGTTCTTTGATTTTTCTTAGAATTTTATAGCCTTCCTCATATAAAACCTATACATATTTCTTTTAGATTTTTACCTATTTCAATTATTTGGTAGTAATGTAAATGGTATGTTCTTAATTTCAAGTTCTAAATGCTCACTGATGATATAAAGAAAAGCAATTGATATTTGTAGATTAACCTTGTATCCTGCACCCTTGATATAATTGCTTATTAGTTCCAGAAGTTTTTGCTAGAGTTTACTTATCCATTCACCTGCAAAAGGACATCTTGGTTACTTGTTGACTATATCAGAATATCTAAATAGATAACCATGTCATCTGCAAACAAATGTAGTTTTGCTTCTTCCTATCCTATCAGTATTCCTCTTATACCACTGTACTCCTAGAAACTTCATGAAGGTAGACCCGTGAATTTTTGTCACACATCTTACTGTTACACACAAATGTCTTACCAATAACTCTAGGGTGGTTGCTACTTCTGGGTCAGTAGGTCTAATCAACATAATGACATCAATGCAATGGACAGTGTGATCTCTTGTGGAAGGGTAAGGTGAACAAGATTTCTGAGAACTAACATATGACATAAAGCTGGAGATAGTATATTCCTGAGGAAGGATGGTAAAAGTGTATTACTGGCCTTGCCAGGTGAAAGAAAACAGCTCTTTCCTTATTGAAAGGGGTGAAGAAAAAGCCATTTGTCAGATCGATAGCTGCATCCTAGGTGCAAGAGAATGAGTTAATTTGCTCAAGCAATGAACATCGGTACAACAACAGCAACTTGTCACCACCTGGTTAGGCTTACAATAATCCACTATAATTATTCAAGATTCACTTGTTTTTGTACAGGCCAAGTAGACAAGTTGAATGGGAATGTGTTGGGAATTATCACTCCTGTGTCCTTCATGTCCTTGATGGTGGCACTAAGCTCTGCAGTCCCTCCAGGAATACAGTATTGTTTTTAGATTTCTATTTTCCTAGGTAGAAGCAGTTCTAGTGGCTTCCACTTGGCCTTTCCATCCTAATAACCCTCACTCTATATTTCAGGGAGCCAATGTGAGTATCTTGCCAGTTGCTTAGTATAGCTGCTCCAATTATTCATTGTGAAACTAAAATAATCATAGGATGGATTTGGGAATCCACTTGTCCCACTACAAGATGGACTTAAGCTAAAACTCCATTAATCACCTTACATCCATAAACCCCTACCGACTAGACCATAGCGATGCTTTAGGTCTCTTGGAATTAGTTCAGAGACACCATCTTGTAGTTCCAAAAGATGTAATTTCTATTTCTTCAGTGTACAGTTATACTAATTAAAGAAGTGTCTTTGGGGAAGACTGGGAATAAGATTACCAGCATAAACTTTTGGGAGTATAATAGGATGTGTCAATGAGACCCAGCCTCCCCTTCATTCAGGAAGCTCTGAGTCTATAAATTTGCTCAAGTCTGGGAATTGAATGAGAGGCCATGACTGTTTTTATGAGTTAGGTCAGGCTTTTTTTCATTTGACCTAGAACTTTTTGCTTTTATCAATCAAGTGAGAGATTAGTAGGCTCCCTAACTATTTCATTTCTAGGAACACCATGATCAACTAGTCTAAAAGCCATAGGTTCTGTGTGAGTTAAGCAATTCTTATTGGTACTTTGACTTTGCTGTCCATTACAGTAACCACATCCACCTTTTCTTTGGCGATTAAGGACTACCATTTGGCCCCTGCCACCCTAGAATCCAATTATTCCCATTGTATGTAGACTGTAAGGTCTGGCCAATGGAGAAGAACAATCAAGAGCTCTTCAAGGGGCTGGGGCCCCCCTTACAAACTTATTTCTCACAGTTGTGTGAAAGGTGTATTCTCTGGACCACATAAGGGTTAGCAAACAAATATTAAAAGATACATCCATTCTAACATTCTAATCTTCCCACATCTCTGAATCTCTTTTTCTACAACTTTCCATGGTAGCTCTGGTATTTCAAGTTAATTTATTGTGGGCCAACTTTCCATGGTAGCTCTGGCATTTCAAGTTAATTTATTGTGGGCCATGTTTCAGCCAACAAACAAAATTGTTAGAAGACTTTTCTAACTCCCCAACTTACAATATTAAACCCAGAATCTCTGCTTATTGAGCTCATATCATATAGTTGACCTGGTCCAGTTTTATGTTCCTTCCACTATTACCCCACACCTTTAATGTCTATTCCCACACATATTCCCTGGATTTGTCTGTATAATTTAGAAAACTCTACTTCTCTTAGAGTATAGTACATTCTTCATGGGCCACACTTTGTACCTTACCTTTAGGCTGCTAAGACTTGAGTATAGTTATAGGCCTAGAAAAGTGTGGTTAGGTGTGAGTTCTAAGGAGAATCAGCATTGTCTAGCATGTCAACTGGCTTAGGGGAGGTCACTACAGTTTCCTTAGTCGGTTCAGGGTTAATCCCTTCAGACACGGAGAGGCTACTTCCACTGGCAGGGACTCATCAGAGTGAAGGGGCTCAATGTCCCCAGCTTTATCAGGGTCTGCTCATGTGGCTCTTATCACTATTGGACACTTGTAATCAAATTCTTGTATTTTGTGTATCTCTATTGCCCCATCAAGCAATGAACTATTCATGCTTCTTTACTACTAGAAATAGTCAGTGGTATCTTCAAATCTATTCAGATTATAGAGAACCAATTCTAGACACCCAGAACCAATTTAGAAACTACTAAGCAACACCTTGTCATCTGTAAAATGAAGGTAATAGTAACTACCTTGTAGGGTAGTGGTTTGAATGTATAATGTGTCATGTCTCCATATTGATTGCAGTATATGAGTTGCAACTACTGTCATATCATTCTGTGTGGGGTTTGTGTAGGGAACTGGCTCTAACAGCTGAGATGGCTGACAAACACCTTCTGATATTGGGCCTTTAGCCTGGAAAAAAACAAACAACACCCTTTGATGCCAGCATGGAGAACACAAGAGAACACTGTGGACTGTCATTGGCTTCCTGTGACTGCGTGAGGCCCCTGATGGATGAGAGAAGTCCTGGAAAGCATATCAGAGAGTGATCCCTGGGACTCTAAGCCTTGTTGGGGTCACATTATAATCTGCTGGTGGGCTGTGGAGCATGAAGCATATGTGGGAGAGGCCCAGGGTAATTTGGTCGGTCACTGAATGGGATCATCAGTCTGTAGGGACTAAGCTAAGGGGGAGAAATTAGGTAATGATAGAAACTGGACAGTTAAATGGCATCTAGAGTCAACTACCTAGGTTCAAATCTCAGCTCCAACTTTGACTAGATATATGTGATGGTCAGGCTATGTGTAAACTTGGCTGTAATATAGTACTCAATTATTCAACCAAACACTAACTTAGGAATGACTATTAAGATATTTTATAGATGTGAGTGAAATCCAAAATAAGTTGATTTTAATATGGGAGGTTTCTAGAGAATCTGGGCAATTTCAGTTGAAAGGGTTTGAAAACAGAACTGAGGCTTCCTTGAAGATATTTAACTGGTGAACGGGAGCTTCAGCTCATGCTCGAAAGTTTCAGGCTCAACTTCCTGATGCCATGCCCCACAGAATTTCTGACCTGCCTTGCCAGCCCCCACAACTGTGTATGTTAATTCCTTGAAATATATCTCTTAGATTTGAATCTATTCATTCTGTTTCTCTGGTTGAACCCTGACTGCTATGCTGTATGACCTCAGACAAGTTACATAAATGTCCTCATTTATAAAGTGACATAAGAATGTTATAGGATTGGTTGGACCTAAAAAAGATAATGTCTGTAAATCTCTTAGAATGTGGCCTGTCTTGTGTAATGATTCAATTGATATTAACTGTTATTAGTTACAACCCAGCAGGGCAACTGGAAAGTAGAACAGGAGCTAGAATCTGGAAAATTCCTGTAAACTGATGTGCAAACCTCTGTAGCACATTTATGAATGGCTCTTGAGGCACTACATGTAGGGCCTGGGAGGTGGTACTTCCTGACTTTCAGTTCAAACTGTACCTGTATCTGGAGTCAGCTGGTCCTCATGAAATTAGGTTGCTGGTAGGGATAAAGCTTAAGCAACTGTGCTCTATTGTGATTTGGTACCATCTCTGCTCTTCTATGATTGGAAAATTTTCCAACTGGTATGATTCAGAAATTTGGACAGTCAGACCTTCACTCTTTCTAACCACAATCTCTGAACAGTTTAAGTCACAAAAATAAGTGAGTGACTCATGGGCTCTGATCTCATGATGTTCTGGGACAGACAGTCTCTACTAATGGTCCCTCACTACCTTCTCCCTTTCCCCTGACTTTAGCTTCTTGAGTACTATAATGTCTCCTTTCCTTTTTCCACACATTCTCAGAAGAAGAACCTATCTTTCACTCTTGGGTTTCTAGAGCCAGCTTTAATAGGTTCCCCATATTTATTGCCATAAAATTTGAATTTCAGTGGACTAAAATAGCTGAACACCATCTCACACTGTTTCTGTGGTCAGGAACTTGGGTGTGTTGGCTGTTTCTGGCTCAGGGTCTGTTTCGTGAGGTTGCAGTCATCTAAAGGATGAACTGGTGTCAGAGGATCTGCTTCCAAAATGGTTTATTCACATGGTACTTGGCTATTGGCAGGAAGCCTCTATTTCTCACCATGTGGACTGCTACATGGACTTCTTGAGTGACCTCAGGATATGGCAGCCGGCTTCTCTCACATTGAGTGATCCAAGAGACCAAAGTGGGAGCCAGTCTTTTAGGATCTTGCCTTGAAAGCCACACAGCTTCATTCTGCAAATCCTATTGATTACTCAGGCCAGCCCTATTGATTGTGGGAGGTTATTACACAAAAGCATTAACACTTGGAGGAAGAGATCATTGGGAAGCCAACTACCACACAGTGTGTATCTCCTATTTCTCTGATCACACACCTGTTCTAGAGCTCCAGATATCTTACCATCCTAGTCTATTTTCCTATGGCTTATGTAACCCATTATTCAATAATTGTATATATAATACACAAATTTTTGTTTAGTTCTAGAAGACAGAAGATTGTTCTTTCCCTAATGCTACCATAAGATAACTTAGTATAGTGGTATCCAAAATAGAGATAAATAATCATATAGGATTCTGTGAGTCTACAATTACAGCTAATCTGTAGATGCTGATCTCTAAGCTAAGGAGGAAAAATTAGGTGGTAATAGAAATGAGGAAAAGGGATGGCACCTGGAGTCAAATTACGTAGGTTCAAATTCCAATTTTGGGACCAGTGGCTGATGTGCAGGGAAAGACCAATGGATTTTTTTTCCAGAAGGGTTTCTTATTGATTCTATGATCCCTTAAAAAAACCCAGACACCCCCAGTCCATCACTACTGATCCAAAAATAGGAACCCAAGCATGCCTGTCTACATGCAAATTCACTGTGACCCACATATGTAATTTGCTACTGGTACCTCTTTCCCCAGTTTTCAGGTCCAGGTTGTCACTGTCTGGAAGCACCCCAAGAGAAGTGTAGCAGTAGTTTGAATGCTGCTGTGGGTCCAAATTCAACTATGATCCTACAGCAAATTCTCTTGAAACAATATCTGGACAGCATGCTACCATGGTCACCATACACCCCTCTCCTCAAGCTTTCCATACCCATTGGACTTCTATAAATTCTTAAACTTCTTCAACTCTGCCTTCATACGTGTTCTTCTACTTCCTAGAACATTCCACCATTTCATGTCTTCTTTTCCAACCTACCTTAGAAAATTCCTACTCATCCTTTGTTTCTAATTTCACCTTAAGAAGTGATATTTAATCAGATATTTTTTCCAAATAAGGCTACTTTTAGAACAGAAGGAGGCACTATTAATAATTATAGAGAACAACAGTTAAAATTCAGGACCAGGACGTATGGTTACCTTACTTCTGCTAAAACCTTCTATGACATGTTAGATAAAAACACAGGATGTTACACAAATACATGCACAATTAAATAATAAGTGTTGCACATGATAAATTTCAGTCTCCAGTATGGAAAATAAACATGGTAGCAGATAATTTCAATAAAGGTGTGATTTGTTAAGCACTTACCATATTATCAGATGTTAACATATTCAAAACAAGATACAGAATCAAATATTTGGAGATTAAGAAACCCAAAGTTATGCATTTATATAGATAGATTCCAAACATGCTTTGTGAAAATGCTTTTTATCTTGCCCATTATACACACAAATTTACTCTTTACATTCAATATTTTGAAATTGTGAATAGAACAGGGATTATAATTCCACTTTTCAATGAGGAAGCTGAGACTCATAAAAAGAGACACAAAAAGTCACTTACTTGACTGTTATGTTCACATTCTGATTAAAAGACATTTGATTTGGGTTCTTTCAAAATCTCTAGGGAGACAATTAGGAACTTTGAGAAAGTTGTGTTAAAGGCAAAGAACAGTCTAGGGATATACAAGGGAAAGAAAGATCGTCTAGATTTATTTACTATTTGTACTTTATGAAAATAGGCAAAGCTGATGATCCAGAGAAGAAAGAGATTTATAAGGTAATGTCTAAGATATCCACAGACCGGGTTTTATTTGAATATTGAGAGCAGGACTGTGGTTCAGCATGAGACCATAATGGATCAAAGAAAACTCTAGGCAGTGACTGTCCTCTTACGTATTGCTATTAATATTGACAGTTATTGGGCAGTTATTCTTGGGGCAGTGTGTTCATTTAAGAAAGTATTTTTTTCAAAGTCCATTATGTTTTTTAAAAAGTCCATTTTATGGACTAGAAAACTGTTTCCCATGGTCAAATACTTAAGCACTGATTAGTTACAGAGTAAAGATTTGAACTTGAGGAGCTTTAAGAATGACATCATTAAAATGGCAAAATAGGAGTTGTCTGTCTTCTACAACCCCTTGCAAAGAACTCTGATTTTGACAATCACCAACAGAGAAGAGCACCTTTGTAGAAGTCCAGGAGCCCAACAGAGAAATTCCAGCACACCATTTGGGAGTTGGGGGGAGATAGTAATGGCATTGAAGAGAGTAAGAAGATGTTTCACTCCACTCATGTCCCCCTCTCCCAAGGTAACAAGGTGACACAGGTTAGTGCCAAGAGAGACCTCAGCACATGGTCTTGCCCCATGTGGGGTGGGCGAGGACAGCTGGTCCTATTAACTGTGTTGCAGACTCCATCAGAAAGCCTACTCTGAGCCACTGGGGATGCCTTGCATGCAGATCCCCCCAACCCTCAGAGCTCTGTGCACTTTAATCACACCCAACCCTAATCCCATAGTAAAAAAAAAAAAGAAAAGAAAAAAATGTGATTTAAATAGGCAGAGGAACTGAACATACATTTTTCCAAAGAAGGCCTGCAAGTGGCCACTGGCACATGAAAAGATGTTCAACATCACTAATCATCAGGGAAATGCAAATTAAAACCACATCTGTTAGGATAGCTGTTATCAAAAAGACAGGAGATAAGTGTTGGTGAAGATGTAGAGAAAAGGGAATCCTGTGCACTGTCGGTGGGATGTAAACTGGTGTTGCATCTTTGGAAAATAGTATGGAGGTTTCTCAAAAAATTAAAAATAGAACTATCATATGATCCAGCAATTTCACTTCTGGGTATTTATCTGAAGGAAATGAAATCTCTATCTGAAAAAATATCTGTACCCTCGTGTTTGCTCCATCATTAGTTACAATAACCAGCACATGCAAGTAACCTGATAACCTTCAACTAATGAATGGTTAAAGAAAATGTGGAATGCATATGATTTCACTTATGTGGAATCTAAACAAAATGAACAAAACAGAAATAGACTCCTAGGCACAGAAGAGACTGGTGGTTATCATGGGGGAGGGGTTGAGGTAGGTGGGTGAGACAGATGAGGAGGATAAAGAAGCACAAAATCTCAATTATAATATGGTCATGGGGATGAAAGCACAGAGAATCTAGTCAATAATATTGTAATATCTGTGTTGATAGTAACTACACTTACTGGGGTGAGCATTTAATAATGTAGATAACAAATCACTATGTACACTTGAAAGCAATATAATGTATATCAACTACACTTCAATTTTTTTTAATGTAGTATATATACACAATAGAATATTATTCAGCCATAAGAAAGAAATCTTGCCATTCATGACAACATAGATAGACTTTGATGGCTCTATATTAAGTGAAATAATTCAGACAAAGACAAATATTGCATGATCTCACTTCTGTAAGGGATCTAAAAAGCTGAACTCATAGAAACAGTAGTCTGGTGGTTTCCAGGGGCTGGAAATTGGAAAAAATGAGATGTTTTCCAAAGGATTCAAACTTCCAGTGATAAGATGAATAAGATCTGGGACTCTAATGTATAGCATGGAGACTATAGTTAAAAATACTGTACTATATAGTTGAACCTTGCTAACAGAGTCGATCTTAAATGTTCTAAGAATTAACTATGTCAGGTGATGGAAGTGTTAACTAACCTATTGTGATAAGGTTGACAAAGCATACATGTACCGCATCATCACAATGTATAACTTAAACTTATACAACGCTATATGCCAATTATTCAACCTGGGAAAGGAAAAAAAGTGTGATTTTTAAAGCTCCTTTAACTTCTCAATGCTACATCCAGATTTTTATATCCTTTCAGTTTTGCCTAAAATAATAGCAATTCTTTAACTTGAGTCTGCACCAGGGAGAGAGCAATACTCTCCTGGATTACTTAGGGATCTTAATGTGTGTTATGGCAGATAATTCCCAGAGAGAGTTGGAAAATTACATAGCTGGATGGAAACAGTAATCATAAAAAGTTTTGTTAACATTCTGAGAGTGAACAATCAAATTTTCACTTTCAAAATGGTGCCTGAGTGGTAGAGAATGATCAGAGCAAAGTAAGGTGGGGGCCGGGATGGACGTCAGGGCCTGGTGGTGAGGGTAAAGAAAAGAGAAAACACTGTGAATAATTAGAAATTCTCACTGGGGGTTCTCATAATCAAGACACAATCACAAGACAATATTCCAAAGGTACCTCCATGTATATGTGTGTGTGTGTGTGTGTGTGTGTGTGTGTGTGTGTGTGTCAGAACTTCTTATAAGAAACATTAAATCTTTGCCCTATTTTCTGAAATCATTCTCCCCACTTTAAGAATATTAAGTATAGACTTCCGGGAAGATGGCGGCATGAGCAAGGCGGCAGAAATCTCCCCACCCAACACTATATTTATCTATGAAAATACAGCAAATACAACTATTCCTAAAAGAGAGACCAGAATACACAGGAAAGCGCACAGCGTGCAGCTACACCCAAGAGGATTTGGCACACCTACAGGCGGCGGTCTTAAAGAGACAGGAGCCCAGGGGAGGAGCTGGATTTTCCAGCACACTCAGCCCAGCAGGCTGGGAGTCCTGGGGAGTTTCGGACCCCTTAGCTGGTAACTGGGAAACGGTGGCCGCACATCGAATTCCCACAGAGATCAACAGCCTCCCATTCGTTCCCACACTGGCCGGAGCTATAAAGGGCCTGCGGAGCGGCACGGCCATGGCTGCGGAATAGTAAGGCAACAGCGCCAAATACAGCATCCCCACAGAATCTACTCCCGTCGGGTGATTTTTTTTGTTTTGTTTTTTGTTTTTCGTTGTTAGTTTGTTTTGTTTTTCTTTTCTTTCTTCTTTTCTTTTCTTTCTTTTTTTTTCTTTCTCTTTTTAAAGTCTTAAAGAGCCCAGCTGACATATGTGGCAACTACCAGCGACCACTTCTATAGCCATGAAAAGACAGAGGAATATGGTCCAGACTAAAATCAACCAGACAACCCCAGAGAGGGAGCCTGAAGGGATGGAAATACACAGTCTTCATGCAAAAGAATTCAGAATAAAAGTCATAACCATGCTGATGGACCTACAGAGAAATTTGCAAGAGCTGAGGGAGGAAGTGAGGGAAGTGAGGAAAGACAATGCAGAAATCAGACAAGTGATCGACGGGCTTAACAGCAGACTGAATGAGATGCAAGAAACTGTTAACGGAATAGAACTCAGACAACAGGAATACAGAGAAGCTGAGGCAGAGAGAGATAAAAGGATTTCTAGGAATGAAAGAATATTAAGAGAACTGTGTGACCAATCCAAACGAAATAATATTCGCATTATAGGAGTATCAGAGGAAGAAGAGAGAGAAAAAGGGATAGAAAGTGTCTTTGAAGAAATAATTGCTGAAAACTTTCCCTCGCTGGGGAAAGAAATAGTCTGGCAGTCCACGGAAGCCCACAGATCTCCCAAAACAAGGGATAAAGGAAGACAACACCAAGAAACATAATAATTAAGATGGCAAAGATCAAAGATAAGGACAGAGTATTAAAGGCAGCTAGAGAGAGAAAAAAGATTACCTACAAAGGAAAACCCATCAGACTATCATCAGACTTCTCAACAGAAATCTTACAGGCCAGAAGAGAAATGGCATGATATATTTAACGTTATGAAACAGAGGGGCCTCGAACCAAGAATATTGTATCCAGCACGAATATCATTTAAATATGACAGAGGGATTAAACAATTTCCAGACAAATGAAAGTTGAGAGAGTTTGCCTCTCATAAACCACCACTACAGGATACCTTAAATGGACTGCTCTAGAGGGAAGCACCCCTAAGGCTAAAAAGATGTCACCAGAGAAAATAAAATCATAACAAAGAAAGCAGATCATCCAAATACTAACTAAAGGCAAAGAATAAAACACCTAGTATAAAAAGAATGGAGGAGGAAGAATAAGAAGGGAGAGAAATAAAGAAACATCAGATGGTGTTTACAATAACCTAACAAGAAAATTAAGTTAGATTGTTAAATAGTAAAGAAGCAATCCTTGAACCTTTGGTAACCACGAATCTAAAGCCAGCAATGGCAATAAGTACATATCTATCAACAATCACCCTAAATGTAAATGGGCTGAATGCACCAATCAAAAGACACAGAGTAACAGAATGGATAAAAAAGAAAGACCCATCTATATGCTGCTTACAAGAGACTCACCTCAAACCCAAAGATATACACAGACTAAATGTGAAGGGATGGAAAAAGATATTTCATGTAAACAACAAAGAGAAAATAGCAGGTACTGCAGGACTTGTATCAGACAAAATAGACTTCAAAACGAAGAAAGTAGCAAGAGATAAAGAAGGACATTACATAATGATAAAGGGGTCAATCCATCAAGAAGATATAACCATTATAAATTTATATGCACCCAACATAAGAGAACCAGCATATGTGAAACAAATACTAACAGAATTAAACGAGGAAATAGACAGCAATGCATTCATTTAAGGTGACTTCAACACACCACTCACTTCAAAGGACAGATCAACCAGACAGAAATTAAGTAAAGACACAGAGGCACTGAACAACACACTGCACTAGAACAGATGGACCTAACAGACATCTACAGAACTCTACACCCAAAAGCAACAGGATACACATTCTTCTCAAGTGCACATGGAACATTTTCCAGAATAGACCACATACTAAGCCACAAAAAGAACCTCAGTAAAGTAGAAAATATTGAAATTCTACAAACCAACTTCTCAGATCATAAAGGTATTAAACTAGAATTAAATTTTAGAAAGAAAACAAAAAGGCTCACAAATACATGGAGACTTAACAACATTCTCCTAATTAATCAATAGGTTAATGACCAAATCAAAACAGAAATCAAAGAGTATATGGAGACAAATGACAGCAACAGCACAAAGCCACAACTTCTGTGGGACACAGCAAAGGCAGTTCTAAGAGGAAAGTGTATTGCAATCCAGGCCTACCTAAAGAAGGAAGAACATTCTCAAATGAATAGTCTAAAGACACAATTACTGAAATCGGAAGAAGAACAAATGAGTCCCAAAGTCACCAGAAGGAGGGACATAGTAAAGATCAGAGAAGAAATAAATAAAATTGAGAAGAATAAAGCAATAGAACAAATCAATGAACCCAAGAGCTAGTTCTTTGAAAAAATGAACAAAATAGATAAACCCCTAGCCAGACTCATTAAGAGAAAAAGAGAACTACACACATAAACAGAATCAGAAATGAGAAAGGAAAAATAAAGACAGACCCCACCGAAATACAAAGAATTATATGAGAATATTATGAGAATCTATATGCTAACAAGCTGGAAAACATAGAAGAAATGGACAACTCCTTAGAAAAATACAACCTTCCAAGACTGACCAAGCAAGAAACAGAAAAACTAAACAGACCAATTAACAGCAACGAAATTGAAGCGGTAATCAAAAAACTACCCAAGAACAAAACCCCCCAGGCCAGATGGATTCACCTCTGAATTCTACCAGACATATAGAGAAGAAATAACACCCATTCTCCTTAACGTTTTCCAAAAAATAGAAGAGGAGGGAATGCTTCCAAACTCATTTTATGAAGCCAGCATCACTCTAATACGAAAACCAGGCAAAGACCTCACCAAAAAAGAAAACTACTGACCAATATCCCTGATGAACGAAGATGCAAAAATCCTCAAAAAAATATTAGCAAACCGAATTCAAAAATACATCAAGAGGTTCCGGGAAGATGGCAGCATGAGCAGGGGGGCAGAAATCTCCTCCCAACTCTATATTTATCTACGAAAATACAGCAAATACAACCATTCCTAAAAGAGGGACCAGAATACACAGGAAAGCGCACGGCGTGAAGCTACACCCGAGAGGACTCGGCACCCCACAAGGCAGGTAAGATACAGAGCTGCGACCCGGCAGCACCCGAGCACTCACCCATCCCGGCGCGCGGGCGGGAGGAGAGGATTCGGAGTGGGGAGGGAGTGGAAGAGCAGGCCTGCGAAATAACCAGCCCCGGTGGTCTCCGCCAGGAGCACTGCCACACATCACGCGGTGCATCAGACATTAGAGAGGCAGAAGGTGCAGGTTTTCAGTGGGGAACGCGCCCAGGTCCGTGCAGCCAGAGCCCTGGGACAAGAGAAAAGTGTGTGCTGTTTGTAGCAGTCTTGGAGAGGTGGGGGCCCAGCAAGGGGAAAACACCCCCCCTGCACACTCAGCCCTGTGGGCTGGGAGTCCTGAGGAATTTCGGACCCTTGGCTGGTCACTGAGAAAAGTTAGCAGCCATGCTAAAACTTTATACACAGAACAACAGCCTCCCATTTGTTCCTGCCCCGGCAGGAGCTACAAAGAGCGGCGCGGCCATGGCTGTGGAATAGGGGAGCAACAGCGACACCTACAGCACTCTTACAGAAACCACTCCGGGTGGGCGGTTTTTTTTCCCCTCTCTTTTTTCTTTCTTTTCTTTCTTCTTTTTCT
>JAVSCE010000089.1:0-16286 GCA_032199065.1 Smutsia gigantea
GGTGACTTTGGGCCTCATTTGTTCTTCTTTTTCCAATTTCAGTAATTGTGTCCTTAGACTATTCATTTAGGAATGTTCTTCCTTCTTTAAATAGGCCTGGATTGCAATATACTTTCCTCTTAGAACTGCCTTTGCTGCGTCCCACAGAAGTTGTGGCTTTGTGTTGTTGTTGTCATTACTCTCCATATATTCTTTTATTTCTGTTTTGATTTGGTCGTTAACCCATTGATTAATTAGGAGAGTGTTGTTAAGTCTCTATGTATTTGTGAGCCTTTTTGATTTCTTTCTAAAATTTATTTCTAGTTTGTACCTTGGTGATCTGAGAAGTTGGTTGGTAGGATTTCAATATTTTTGAAATTACTGAGGTTCTTTTTGTGCCCTAGTATGTGGTCTATTCTGGAAAATGTTCCTTGTGCACTTGAGAAGAATGTGTATCCTGTTGCTTTTGGGTGTAGAGTTCTGTAGATGTCTGTTAGGTCCATCTGTTCTAGTGTGTTGTTCAGTGCCTCTGTGTCTTTACTTATTTTTCTGTCTGGTTGATCTGTCCTCTGGAGTGAGTGGTGTGTTGAAGTCTCCTAAGATGAATGCATTGCTGTCTATTTCCTCCTTTAATCCTGTTAGTATTTGTCTCACATATGCTGGCGCTCCTGTGTTGGGTGCATATATATTTATAATGGTTATATCTTCTTGTTGGACTGACCCCTTTATCATAATGTAATGTCCTTCTTTATCTCTTGCTACTTTCTTCGTTTTGAAGTCTATTTTGTCTGATACAAGTACTGCAACACCTGCTTTTTTCTCCTTGTTGTTTGCATGGAATATCTTTTTCCATCCCTTCACCTTTAGTCTGTGTATATCTTTGGGTTTGAGGTGAGTCTCTTGTAAGCAGCATATAGATGGGTCTTGCTTTTTATCCATTCTGTTACTCTGTGTCTTTTGATTGGTGCATTCAGTCCATTTACATTTAGGGTGATTATTGATAGATATGTACTTATTGCCATTGCTGGCTTTAGATTCGTGGTTACCAAGGTTCAAGGGTTGCTTCTTTACTATCTAACAATCTAACTTAACTTTCTTGTTAAGTTATTGTAAACACAGTCTGATGTTTCTTTCTTTCTCTCCCTTCTTATTCCTCCTCCTCCATTCTTTCTATAATAGGTGTTTTATTCTTTGCCCTTAGTTAGTATTTGGATGGTCTGCTTTCTTTGCTATGATTTTATTTTCTCTGGTGACATCTTTTTAGCCTTAGGTGTGCTTCCATCTAGAGCAGTCCATTTAAGATATCCTGTAGTGGTGGTTTATGAGAGGCAAATTCTCTCAACTTTCGTTTTTCTGGAAATTGTTTAATCCCTCCATCATATTTAAATGATAATCGTGCTGGATACAATATTCTTGGTTCGAGGCCCTTCTGTTTCATAACGTTAAATATGTCATGCCATTCTCTTCTGGCCTGTAAGGTTTCTGTTGAGAAGTCTGATGACAGTCTGATGGGTTTTCCTTTGTAGGTGATCTTTTTTCTCTCTCTAGCTGCCTTTAATACCCTGTCTTTATCTTTCATCTTTGCCATCTTAATTATTATGTGTCTTGGTGTTGTCTTCCTTGGGTCCCTTGTGTTGGGAGATCTATGAGGTTCGGTGGACTGCGAGACTACTTCCTTCCCCAGTGAGGGAAAGTTTTCAGCAATTATTTCTTCAAAGACACTTTCTATCCCTTTTTCTCTCTCTTCTTCCTCTGGTATTCCTATAATGCGAATATTGTTCCGTTTGGATTGGTCACACAGTTCTCTTAATATTCTTTCATTCCTAGAAATCCTTTTATCTCTCTGCCTCAGCTGCTCTGTATTCCTGTTCTCTGTTTTCTATTCCATTAACAGTCTCTTGCATCTCATCCATTCTGCTGTTAAGCCCGTCAATCGCTTGTCTGATTTCTGCATTGTCTTTCCTCAGTTCCCTCACTTCCTCCCTCAGCTCTTGCACATTTCTCTGTAGGTCCATCAGCATGGTTATGACTTTTATTCTGAATTCTTTTTCAGGAAGACTGTGCATTTCCATCCCTTCAGACTCCCTCTCTGGGGTTGTCTGGTTGATTTTGGTCTGAACCATATTCCTCTGTCTTTTCATGGCTGTAGAATTGGTCACTGATAGTTGCCACGTATGTCAGCTGGGCTCTTAAAAAGAGAAGAAAAAAAAGAAAAAAAAGAAGAAGGAAGGAAGGGAGGGAGGGAGGGAGGGAGGGAGGGAGGGAGGGAGGGAGGGAGGAAGGAAGGAAGGAAGGAAGGAAGGAAGGAAGGAAGGAAGGAAGGAAAAAACAAAACAAAATGCCCACCGGACGTAGATTCTTTGGGAATGCTGTGGGTGGCGCTATTGCCCCACTATTCCACAGCTGTGACTCTGCCGCTCTGCAGGGCCCTTTATCGCTCTGGCAGGGGTGGGAACCAATAGGAGGCTGTTGATCTCAGTGAGAAGTGTAAGTATGGCTACGCTTCCTCAGTCGCCAGCTAAGGCTTCTGAAACTCCCCAGGACTCCCAGCATGCTGGGCTGAGTGTGCTGGGGCCATCCGGTTCCTCCGCTGGCCTCCTGTCTCTTTAAGACCGCTGAAGAAAGCACGCGCTTTTTTTTTCCTTCCCGGGAGCCGGCTGCAAGCACCCTGGCGCGTTCCCCGCTCAGATCCTGCCCCTCTGTCTCTCCATCTCCACTGCACTGCGTAATGTGGGTCAGCGCTCCCTGCACAGATCACCGGGGCTGGCTACTTCGCGGGGTGTACTTCCACTCCTTCCCGGCTCTGAATCCTCTCCTCCCGCCGGTGTGCTGGGGTTGGGGAGTGCTCCGGTCCCGCCGGGTCGCGGCTCCATATCTTACCCGCCTCTTGCGGTGCGGAGTGCTCTTGGGTGTAGCTGCACGCTGTGCGCTTTCCTGTGTATTCTCATCTCTCTTTTAGGAATAGATGTATTTGCTGTGTTTTCGTATATAAATATAGTGTTGGGAGGAGATTTCTGCCACCCTGCTCACACCACCATCTTCCAGGAAGTCTCACTTGCTCTCTTTAAATAAAGTTTAAACCATGCGGAGAAAGGGGAAACCTCCTACCCTGCTGGTGGGTATGTAAATTAGTTCAACCATTATAGAAAGCAATATGGAGTTTCCTGAAAAAACTAACAATAGAATACCATTTGACCTGGGAATTCCCCTCTTTGGAATATACCCAAAGAAAACAAGTTTTCAGATTCAAAAAGACATATGCACCCCTATGTTTATTGCAGCACTATTTACAATAGCCCAGATATGGAAGCAACCTACATGTCCATCAGTAGATGAATGGATAAAGAAGAGGTGGTACATATACACAATGGAATACTATTCAGCCATAAGAAAGAAACAAATCCTATCATTTGCAACAACATGGGTGGAGCAAGAGGGTATTATGTTCAGTGAAATAAGTCAGGCAGAGAAAGACAAATACCAAATGATTTTCCTCATTTATGGAGTATAACAATGAAGCAAAACTGAAGGAACAGAACAGCAGTAGACTCACAGACTCCAAGAAGGGACTAGGGGTTACCAAAGGGGAGGGGTGGGGGAGGACAGGTGGGGAGGGAAGGAGAATGAGATTGAGAGGTATTATGATTAGTACACATGGTGTGGGGGGAGTCATAAGGAAGACAGTGTAGCACAGAGAAGATAAGTAGTGACTGTGGCATCTTACTACATTGATGGACAGTGACTACAGTGGGCTATGGGGGGACTTGATAATATGGGTGAATGTAGTAATCACATCATTTTTAATGTGAAACCTTCATAAGTGTATATCAATGATACCTTAATAAATAAGTAAACAAACAAACAAATAAGTAATCTTTCAGGTTGCCTCTCCTCCCTGAGGTCGTCTGTACTTTTTCTCTCTTTAAATAACTTTAAATGAAACTTTTACTCTGCTTCACTATTGTGTCTCTGCTCTTCAATTCTTTGTTGTGGTGGGCAAGAACTGAGGAAAATACACAACAACTCCTGTAACATAACTGCTTCCTGTTTCTAGAGCTGATCCTGTAACACTTTGCTCCATCAATTATCTTCTCTCAAATTTTCATTCTCTTGCTCTTTACTAGCCCTAAATTGGTGATTTACAGGCTTTTAGATTCCACCAACTAATAAATGTTTTGAGAAAATTGACATAGGTTTGCCAACTTTTTATTTTCTCAAGAAAGGCATTTAAAAGCAATATAACAACAAAAACTGTCATCTCCTACTGGAAGTTGTGTAGCATACAAGTTATGACCACATCTCTGGAGCTAGACTGTGTAGACTGGAATTCTGGCTCTGCCATGGTAAATTATATAACCTATAAAAATGTAGATAACACCTACCTCTTAAGGTTGTATTGTGTATACAAATTCAGTGATTTAATACATATGAAGCAGTTAAAACAGTACCTGGCACATAAATGCACAGTAGTGTTATATTTTATTGTCATCAATTATTATTTTTACATCACTATCAACACATTTATTATAGCTATAGCTGCACCTTGTTTTTTACAGTGGTTGCTCTAAGGCTATTGGGTCAGTACGATAGTGCAGTATGGCAGTGCTAATTACATGTGACTGGTGGGGATCTAATTAAGATTGCTGTAAACTTAAGAGGACCCCAAGCAAATTTCTGGAGGCTTTTCTCTGTTTTTCTCCCATGTCCCCTTGCTTTGCTTTACAAAGATAATGAGTAGAGAGGTAAAGAGTAGATTGTACAAGTTTATAGAGAAGAAACCGGTTTCTTATAATAGAAAGGTGAAAGTGTTGGACTTGACAGCAGCTCTGGAAGGGAAAGGATAATGGAACAATGCTTCAGAATTCAGTAATTCAGAAGGAAAATTACTTCTCATTTAGAATTCCATGAAAGTCAACCTATCAATCATGAGAATAGAATAAATTTTCAAACCTAAAAGGTCTCCAAAATTATATTCCAGGCATCCTTTCTCAAGAAGCTAATGGAAAATGTGTACCACCTAAATGAGGATTAAACCAAGAAAAAGTAGGACACATGATCAAGGAATTATGAAACCCCAACTAAGAGTGAGGTAAAGGAATTGCAGATTGACGGATTGGAACAGTAAGATGAAAGTAATGAAATAGCTACTATGTTTGAACAAATTGAGAGGCGGCTTACTTTCCTAGGCTATAGTTTGGGGTTAAATTTGGTGATTATTTCATGAGAAGCTAGGCAAATTTTTAAAGAATTTTTATTGAACCTGTGAATTTATTTACTCACATTTTTTAAAGGAGAAACAAAACTTAGAATATTTTGATTTGGGGGATTGGCACTCTTACATTTTACTTCCTCTTTGTTTGTGAGGAACATGTTTTAACTGACTTACCCATGGTTTTAAGAGGAAAGGCAACAAACTGGAAATAAAACAAATTTAGAAAAACAAAACTAGTATCTGTAAATAAATAGCATAAGGTAAAACTATTTTAAAGTCATATTCCCTAATACGTTATGGTACTAAAAACAAGCAGATTATAGAATTGCCTAATAGAAAATTCCTAGAGCCACCTGGTAAAGTAGCTTGAGCTTTAGAAAAAAACCTTCCTGCCCTATAAGTCTATAAGTGTTTACAGTTATAGATTATTTTTGTTATTATAGTTACTCCTCCATTTTTGATGGTGTTACATCCCGAGAAACCCATTGTATGTCGAAAATATTGTAATACACCTAACCTACTGGACATCATAGCCTAGCCTACCTTAAATGCATTCAGAACACTTGCATTAGCCTACAGTTGGGCAGAAGCACCTAACACAAAGCCAATTTTATGATGATATGTTGAATTGCTCATGTAATTCGCTGGATATTGTACTGACAGTGAAAAGCAGGACAGTCATACATGGCTGACAGAGCTCTGACTGCTGCCGTGGCCCAACATCATGAGAGTATCATCTGCATATTGCTATCCCAGGGAAAGATCAAAATTCAGATTTTGAAATACAGTTTCTACTAAATGGATATCATTTTTGTACCATTGCAAAGTCAAGGAATCCTGAATTGAGCCATCATAAGTCAGGGAGATGCCACTTCATAGTCACTGACTAGAAAAAGATTACAGTTAAGTGAATACATGCATAGACTTATGTTACATACATAATAAAAAGCTTAAATCTATAAACTTTTTAAGTTTCTTTTCCTTTCTTGAAGCTACCTTTCTTGCCTTGGAAATACTGTTTATTTTAATCTTCATATGTAAATATCACTATGTAAATATTGAAATAACAGGGCAGATTCTTATTTACCTCAGAAGTTTATGGAACTAGCCTGCTGTAAGTGCTGATAAACTAGGTATTAAAAAAAAAACAGGAATCAGACTAATGCTTTATTATACTACTGTTGTACATGGAATAAATTTGAAATAGCTGCGTTTTGTATGTAATAATGCTGTTCAGATTAGAGGCACCGATAATATCACATTAATGGCTGAATTGTTAAGAAAATAAATGGGTTATAAAAATCTGGAAATAAACCATGTAAAGCATATTTCTCAGTTCCCCTGTGTCATGTTAACTTAAAAACATATTCCACATGTCAATTATGGCTATTCACAACTTTTCAGCATATTTCCCTTTCTCATAATTGTTAAGCATATTGTTTTTTTGCTATTCCTGATTAGCATAGTATTTTTGACAAATTCCTTCTCAAATTAAAAAACTTTAAATTCTGCTTAAAACTTTCTAAGGGTATAGTTTTCTTAGGTATTAGCAAATCATTGGATAAATTTAATTTGCTACCTTAGTGCTAATCATTTTATGCTTGGACCATAGCAACAATCTGCCTGATAATTGACCTCTAGTCTCCAACTCTAAAAGATTCTATGCACATTATTAAAAATGGTTTTTCTAAATGAAAAATTTAAAGTAGAATTTGTTTTTTAGAGCCATTCTAGGTTAACAGAAAAGTTGGGAAGAAAATCCAGAGAATTATCCTATTACTCCCCCCATTATTAACACTTTGCATTACTGTGGTACATTTATTACAATTGATAAACCAGTGTTGATACATTATTACTAATTAAAGCTCAGATTACATTAGGGTTCACTGTGTCATACAGTTCATAGGTTCTGAGAAATGTGTAATGTTACGTATCCATCATTACAGTATCACCCAGAGTAGTTTCACTGCCTAAAAACATCCTACATTCCACCTATTCATTCCTCTCTTCCCCCAACCCCATCCTAACTACCACCATCTTTTTATTATCTCTATAACTTTGCCTTCTAAATGAAAGTTTTACTATCATTTAACACCTCAATCTCTGGAGTAGTTCCATATGTATAGTGAGAAAGGTGCAGAAAATATGTATATATCCTATTTATAAATTTTAAGAACCATGCATATATACACATATTTGATTATACACAGAACGTTTCTGGAAGGATACATAGCAAAATGATTACATCTGTGGAAAGAGAATAGGGGAGAATTGAAATCTTTTGCTTTCTGCTCTCCTTCTATTTTGTTGAATTTCTTACCATGTACAAGTATTTTATAATTTAAGATATTTTAATTATAAAGCTTTAAAAAATCTCTGAATGAAGTATTTTTCAAATATGAAAACACTGGAAACCACCAAGGACAAGATCTAGCGATTTTAACTGCATAAAAACATTAAAACTCTGTACTCAAAAGCATCATAAAGTCTGATCCACCCTGCTCTTTATCTATGATGTTCTTTAAACTCGTATTTTGATATGTTATATTCTCACATGACTTAATATGACTTCTTGTTCTTTCTTCACATCTTACTAACCTCCCATTTCAGCATCTTCCTAACTCCTATTTTAGGCTGACTTTCATTTTAAAATTGGGACCCTTTTCAGCAATTCCAGTCCACTTTACTCTGTTTTATGTTTATAGCAAGTACTACCTTCTAAAATGGTTTTTTAGGTATTTAGGTGTTTGTATGCTTTTCTCTCTGTCTCCAGGCCATTTCCCACCACAGAAAATAAGTTACACAAGAATGAAGATTTTGCGCTCTTATTCACTGATGAATTCTCTGTACCTGACACTTGGTAGATGCTCAATAACAAATTATTGAATGAATAATTGTTTTTTTAATTATTAACTATAAATTTTTTAAATTAAATATATCTGTTCCTGTAATTCTGCTTCAGTTGGTATATGTCATTTAACTTGTTGTGTTATATAGTGATCATACTTCTCAGGTGTCTAGATATTTTGGTTCACGAAATTATGCTATTACCCTTTCTGATAATGCTTATGGAGGATGAACAAAAAAGCAGACCGTAGTTTTTATTCCTTCCAAGTTTAAGGATTAAAGAGCAGTGAGCTCCAGGCACCACAGAGGAGCTCTGATGCTCAATCTGTGCTTCTGCTTTACTGGACAACTCCTCTGATAAGGATTTGCCTTGAAATTCATGATCCAGCAGAAGGCTGTAGTAATCCATGAGAAACCCTGGAGTTTGGGGGAAGGATTTGGGAAATTTTTGTTTTCTTTGGGTAAATACCCAGAAGTGGAATTGTTAGATTATATGGTAGTCCTATTTTTAATTTTTTGAGGAGCCTCCACACTGTTTTCCATAGTGGCTGCACCAACTTAATCCCAACAACAATGCTCAAGGGTTCCCTTTTCTCCACATCCTCACCAACACTTGTTATTTCTTTTCTTTTTAATAAAGCCATTCTAACAGGTGTGAGGTGATTACCAGAGCTTTTTATACAAATATATATTATTTTCCCCTTTTTAAAATGATCATAATGTGCACTATATTCCACATCTAACTTTTTTGATTAACAGTATATCGTAGAGGTACTTAATTTGCTCCATAGTAAGATTCCTCATCCTTTAACAACTGTGTGGTTTTCCAACTGCAAGAATGCAAGAGTTTATTTTACCAGCCCCTCTGCTGAGCATTTGCATTGTTTTTAGTCTTTTGCTTTTATAAACAATGTAGTAACCAATAATAATGTGCATAGTTTTGTCTCACATGTTCAAGATGTAGTATAAGTTCACAGAAATAAGATTGCTAGGTCAAAGGATGTGCATGTGTGTGTGATTTTTTTTTTTTTGGTTCTGATTATTTTTTATTTTGGTATCATTGATGTACAATCACTTGAACATTATGGTTACTAGACCCCCTATTATCAAATCCCCCCCACATACCCCACTACAGTCACTGTCCATCAGCATAATAAAATGCTATAGAATCATTACTTGCCTTATCTATAAATACTGCCTTTCCCGTGTCCCCCGCTGCTGCATTAGGTGTGCTAATCGTACTGCCCCTGTTCCCCCCTTATCCCTCCCTTCCCACCCATCCTCCCCAGTCCCTTTCCCTTTGGTAACTATAAGTCCATTCTTGCATTCTGTGAGTCTGCTGCTGTTTTGTTCCTTCAGTTTTTTCTTTGTTCTTATACTCCACCAATGAGTGAAATCATTTGATACTTGTCTGAGTTCTCCGCCTGGCTTATCTCCACCTGGGGTAAATTCCTATGAGTGGAATTCCTGGGTCAAATAGTATTTCTATTTTGAGTTTTTTGAGGAACCTCCATACTGCTTTCCACAATGGTTGAACTAGTTTACATTCCCACCAGCAGTGTAGGAGGGTTCCCCTTTCTCCACATCCTCGCCAACATTTGTTGTTTGTCTTTTGGATGGTGGCATCCTCACTGGTGTGAGGTGATATCTCATTGTGGTTTTAATCTGCATTTCTCTGATGATTAGCAATGTGGAGCATCTTTTCATGTGCCTGTTGGCCATCTGAATTTCTTCTTTGGAGAGGTGTCTGTTCAGATCCTCTGCCCATTTTTTAATTGGATTATTTGCTTCTTGCTTATTGAGGTGTATGAGCTCTTTAAATAATTAGGATGTCAACCCCTTATCGGATATGTCATTTATGAATATATTCTCCCATACTGTAGGATGTCTTTTTGTTCTGCTGATGGTGTCCTTTGCTGTACAGAGCTTTTTAGTTTGATATAGTCCCACTTGTTCATTTTTGCTTTTGTTTCCCTTGCCCAGGGAGATATGTTCATGAAGAAGTTGCTCATATGTTTATGTCCAAGAGATTTTTGCCTATGTTTTTTCCTAAGAGTTTTATGGTTTCATGACTTACATTCAGGTCTTTGATCCATTTTGAGTTTACTTTGGTGTATGTGGTTAGACAGTAATCCAGTTTCATTCTCTTACATGTAGCTGTCCAGTTTTGCCAACACCAGCTGTTGAAGAGGCTGTCATTTCCCCATTGTAATGTGTGTGTAATTTTGATAGATAGTGCCAAATTTCCCTATGTAAGTGTTGTATAAATAGCAAGTGAGACTGTCCCTACTGTTAGAGTATATTAGCAAACTTTTCCGTTTGAGACTGGTAAGTGAAAATGCTTAATATTAGCATAGTTTTATTAGGCATTTCTCCTGTTACCAGTCAGGCGAAACACCTCTTTTTGACTGGGCAAAATGTTAAATGACTTATTGTTAATGGCAACCCAAGTAAGAGGGTATTGTTATACATTGCTGGTGTTTAAATGTGAACTTTTTGAACCTGTTTGCAAAATAGTTTGGCAACTTATGTTAAAACATTTTAAAACTACAAATACATTTTATCCTAGCTACCTCTTCTTCTTAATGGCATGTCATAGAAGTTGCAGCCATCATTTCCACATACAGCCCATGCGCCAAAATATAGTCCTATGGCCATACCTTCAAGGGAGACTAGGAAATACAGTCCTTAACTATGTGGCAGTGTACCAAGCTAAAATTTGGGGGTTCTCATTCTAGAGGAAGAAAAGAAGAAAGGACTTTGAGACAATAGTGGTCTCTGCCACAACAAAATGTATGAATAGGTAAGCTAGGTAACAAAGGAAAAGGGACGTTTTTTCCCCAAAAATTTACATAACTCTTGCAAAGGCACATTGCAGAGTGATGAACAAAGGAGGCATGAATCACTAGAAGCAAATATTATAACAATCTAACAAATGGTATATTTACAATTACACATATATGTAATTTTTTATATTTGTCCATACAAAGAAACATACATAAGTAAAATTGGTTAAACAAGTTCATGGTGGGCAGAGACAAATATGACCATGTCAGTCTTCTGCTTTTATTGCCTCACTGATTAAAAACCAAGCCCCTTAGCCCACACTACTTCTACTGTGCTGTACTACGTCCCAGGAGATAGAATAAAAACTAGGAAGATAGGTAGCTTATAGCTGGAGTGGTTGGGCTTCATGTAAGATGTGGAAACTGAACTGGGCCTTGAAGGAAGAAGTATTTGAATTGATGCAGGGGGTAAGGAGGCATAAACCAATAGTTCCGAATCTTTTAAGGACTACCCCTTAAAAAAATTGAAATGTGGAATACTGGAGAATCAAATGAAGTATCCATCATAAAGTAAAAATGCCTCTGTATCTACCACCCAGGAAACAGAATCTTTCCGGTTACATAGAAATCCTCTTGTGCAACCTCCCAATATCTATCTCACCCATCCTCCCCAATGTAACCACTCTTCTAACTTCCAACCATAGGTCCGTTTTGCCTGTTTTTTTGCATCTTACATGAATGAAATTAAATGTGTATTTCTCCATCATATTTGTAAGGTTCATGAAATCATTTGTTCATGTTCATTGTTATATTCTACTCTATGGATAAACCAAGTGTATTTATCCTCTCTATTACTGACATTTGGATTGTTTCTACTTTGGGGCTATTAACCACTAATGGTGCTTTGAACATTCCTTTATGCATCTTTGGGTGAACATGGGCAGACATTTCTAATGAGAGAATACTTAGGCTTAAAATTCTTTGGTCATTGAGATATGTTCAAATTTTGTAAACAATGACAGTTCTTCAAAGTTTGCATTATTTACAGTCCCACCAGCAGTCTGTGAAAGTTTCATTTTCTCCACACCTTGGACAACACTTAGTATTGTCAGTATTTTTACCTTTGGCCATTCTGATGAATGTGTAGTGGCATCTCATTTTGGCATTAATTTGCATTTTTCTGATGACTGTTGAGGTTGAGCACCATTTTACGTTATTTGCCATTTGGAGAGCCTCTGCCCTTAAGTGCTTGTTCAGGTTACTTGCCCATATATCTGTTGGGTGGTCAGTGTTTTTCTTACTGATTTTTAGGGCTTGCTTATATTCTGGTTATGAGTCCTGGTCAAATATGTGTGCACCAAATATCCTTTCCCATAACATGGTTTGCCTTTTCTCATTTCTTAATGGTATCTTTTGTTTTTTTTTAATAATTTAATTTGGTATCATTAATCCAGTTACATGTGCAATATTAAGGTTATTAAACTACCCCCTTCATTAGGCCCCCCCACCAACCCCATTACAGTCACTGTCCATAAGCGTAGTGAGATGCTATAGAATCACTACTTGTCTTCTCTGAGTTGTACAGCCATCCCCGTGCCCCCCCCAACATTACATCTGCTCTTTGTAATGCCCCTTTTTCCCCCTTGTCCCTCCCTTCCCACCCATCCTCCCCAGTCCCTTTCTCTTTGGTAACTATTAGTCCATTCTTGGGTTCTGTGAGTCTGCTGTTGTTTTGTTCCTTCAGTTTTTTTTTCTTTGTTCTTATACTCCACATATGAGTGAAATCATTTGATACTTGTCTTTTTCCACTTGGCTTATTTCACTGAGCATAATACCCTTTAGCTCCAACCATGTTGTTGCAAATGGTAGGATTTGTTTTCTTCTTATGGCTGAATAATATTCCATTCTGTATATATACTACATCTTCTTTATCCATTCATCCACTGATGGACACTTAGGTTGCTTCCATTTCTTGGCTATTGTAAATAGTGATGTGGTAAATATAGGGGTACATAAGTCTTTTTCAAACTGGGCTTCTGCATTCTTAGGGTAAATTCCTAGAAGTGGGATTCCTGGTTCAAATGGTAGTTCTATTTTGAGTTTTTTGAGGAACCTCCATACTGCTTTCCACAATGGTTGAACTAATTTGCAGTCCCACCAGCAGTGTAGGAGGGTTCCCTTTTCTCCACATTCTCGCCAACATTTGTTGTTGTTTGTGTTTTGGATGTTGGCCATCCTCACTGGTGTGACGTGATATCTCATTGTGGTTTTAATATGCATTTCTCTGATGATTAGTGATGTGGAGCATCTTTTCATGTGCCTGTTGGCCATCTGAATTTCTTCTTTGGAGAAGTGTCTATTCATGTCCTTTGCCCATTTCTTAATTGGATTATTTGCTTTCTGTTTGTTAAGGTGCATGAGTTATTTATATATTTTGGATGTCAACCCTTTATCAGATACGTTTTTTATGAATATATTCTCCCATACTGTAGGATGTCTTTTTGTTCTACTGATGGTGTCCTTGGCTGTACAGAAGCTTTTCAGCTTTATATAGTCCCACTTGTTCATTTTTGCTTTTGTTTCCCTTGCCCGGGAGATATGTTCATGAAGAAGTCGCTCATGTTTATGTCCAAGAGATTTTTGCCTATGTTTTTTTCTAAGAGTTTTATGGTTTCATGACTTACATTCAGGTCTTTGATCCATTTTGAGTTTACCTTTGTGTATGGGGTTAGACAGTAGTCCAGTTACATTCTCTTATATGTAGCTGTTTAATGGTATCTTTTGAAAAGAAGTTAATTTTAATGTAATGTACTTTACCAATGTTTTCCATTCTTAAATTATTTTGAGTGTGCCATCTAGTTCTTATAACCATAATTGATAGAGTACTAGGTACCAGGAGTTGTTACAGGAAATGGACCCTCAAAGTGGGATTCTGGGATTGGATTAGAAACACAATCACACATGTGTAAAATCAATCACAGGGATAACCTCATTACTATAGGGACATGGGCCACAGGTAATCGTGGTGTACAGTACTGTTAGGATCACTATTAATAGCATGGGACGGAGTGAATGTAGGGAGAATGGATCACCATGGTAACCATAGTAATTATGAGGATTGTGGATCCACCAGGCTTCTTTTATTGTCCTAAACAGAATGTCTGTAGGAAAAAGTAAACTGTAGAAACTATGAGTATGCAATGGAGAATGCATACAGAGAATCAGAATTTCACTGCAGTTTTGAAGAAGTCCATCTCCTATAATTAGTGGGCAGATAAGGTAGATTTGTAGCACCATTAAATGTTCAATTCTCCCAGTTTTCTTAACTGTAGGTTATAGCATTGGTGAGGAAGGAGTGGGGTTTGAAGACAGAATGGGAACATTTGGGCAGACAAGAACAGAGCTGAGAACTCTGAACCTCCATCTTCCCCTGAACTTCCTGTTCCCTGAGGAAACCAGCCTCCTGTGCATGGTGGCATTTGGTGACTGCATTTGAGGAGCTCTCTCATAGGCTGATATCTGTTCTCCTCAGAACTTAACCTTGCCACCTCCCTGTACTTCCAGTTAAATCCCAAGATAGCCTAAGTCAGAGAAGTAGACAGCCTGCTCTGGCAAGAGGCAACCTCCACAGGCATTACAGACCTTGCCATTTTGATCAGCAGGAACCTGGGTTCTGAGGATATAGCAGCAGGGAGAATAAACATAAGGTTTGTCATGGCGAACTTATTGGCATGGACTCACTCACCTGATAATAAAGATTTAATATATTCACATTAATGATTTTCCAGAGTGAAGCTTGGACTCAGTAATAGTCTACAAATAGTGAATAGCCTACAAATGAAATTTGAAGCAATTATTTCAAAATGCCAGCCATTCCCTGGCATACTGTAGAGGAGGGAGTACAAAGGCTTCTTAGCTTTCACGTCCTTAAGGAATACGTTGGTGGTGGGAGCCTTGGCATTCCCACAGAGCTCTGAAGTGGCTGTGCTTGGTTTGCCAGGATGATGGTCATGCTGCAGTAAGGCCGGGTTTCCTAATCTTAGCAAGAATAAATCCCAAAGTGGTAGAGGCCACATGATGCCTATGACCATTAGGGACGAGGTGGGCACAATTACCATAACAGCCAAAGAAGAATGTTACCAAAGTGTTTTGACCCACAGGGAAAGGTGGTAATGGCTAAATGATCAGAAGCTCCCTGGAAATGAAATAGATTAAGTAACCTACTAAGATACTGCTTGACATACATAGGTGGGACAATTCTGGGAAGTAAACTAACTTGTGTTATCATGAAATCTGAAGCATCTCATCCAGTTCACAGAGCTGGGACTCCTTGATGATGGGAAGAGATTGGGTGCCTGTGCAGAAAGCCCTGCAATGCAGCCACAGCTGTAAACCACAAATCTTCCCCTAATCCAGTGGTTCCCAACCTTGTGTGCACAGTAGAACACCTTCAAATTCTTAAGCCCATGACATGCCCCAGACCAATGAAATCCTAGTTATGGAGGTGGACCCAGGCATTGGTATTTTTTTAAGCTCCCCAGGTAATTCCCAGTGAGCAAGTTAGGGCACCCCTGCTCCAACCCTTCTCTAGTGGCCATTTACTGGAGAAAGGAAAATATCCAGATTTTCTGATGCTTTTTAGATACTATATCTTAACTTATACGTAGAGACCCCAAACTGCACCCTGGACAACTGGGTAAAATAGGGGCCTCAAGAAAGTCAAGTGATGGATGGACTCTTGGCCTGAGTCTGGCTAACAGTGAGCCCAGAGAGACCCACACTGTGGTTATTTCCCCAGTCCCAGATGTTTAGTAAGAACAGAGGTATTTTGATAACTGAAGCTGTCTCATTTTGATTTCCTGACCAATGGAGTGAGTGCTCTTATGGTAGGAAGGGCTGTGTAGAAGTTTAGAACTTCTTGCTACCACTCCCTCACCAAGAGAGTTAAGTGAAAAGTAACTCGGAACTTCCGGGAAGATGGCGGTGTGAGCAGGGCGGCAGAAATCTCCTCCCAACACTATATTTATCTACGAAAACACAGAAAATACATCTATTCCTAAAAGAGAGACGAGAATACACAGGAAAGCGCACAGCGTGCAGCTACACCCGAGAGGACTCGGCACCCCGAGAGGCGGGTAAGATACGGAGCCGCGACCCGGCGGGACCCAAGCCCTCCCCCACCCCAGCGCACCGGTGGGAGGAGAGGATTCAGAGCCGGGAGGGAGTGGAAGTACACCCGCGAAGTAGCCAGCCCCGGTGATCTGCGCGGGGAGCGCTGACCCACATTGCGCAGTGCAGCGGAGATTGGAGAGACAGAGGGGCAGGATCTGAGCGGGGAACGCGCCAGGGGGCATGCAGCCGGCTCCGGGAAGAAAAAAAAAGTGCGCGCTTTCCTCAGCGGTCTTAAAGAGACAGGAGCCCAGCGGAGGAGCCGGATCGCCCCAGCACACTCAGCCCAGCAG
>JAVSCE010000090.1:0-15219 GCA_032199065.1 Smutsia gigantea
TCAAATTCAAAGTAAAGAAAAGATAAACACAAAGTGAAGAAAGGAAGTAGAGTTAAAGATACATTTTAAAACACTGTTCCTTTGAAAAGATTAATAATTCACACATCTAATAAGACTAACAAGAAAAAATAATAAATAATAAAACTCAAGTTTATGAAAGTCATACCCAGACATAAAAAGTTGAAAATTTACATAAAATTAGAAAGAAAATGTTAATGGTTTTAAATACAAAATTTAAATTACTGATAAATTAAAATATCAATATTGATACAAGAACAGAAAACTTGCATAAATAAACACCACAAAGATAGTTTTATAATAAACTGTACCAAACTTTAAAGAATAGTTTATTCCAATTTTATATAAATTAGGTTGAGGATTTTGAAAAAGCATGATCAATCCTCCTCATTATGTAAGAGTAGTGAAATTTTGCCTCCAAAGCAAAGTTTGGCAATGTATTTTCAAGTAAAAATCATCTCAAGCAAAAATGAACTTACATGGTTTAACACATGCAGACTGGTTGGCAATCATGGACCTGCCTGGGAAACATTAGTATTTTAAAAGGATAAAATCTAGAGAGAATGTACTACCAGCTATGACTTGGAGTACTTCCTAAATCTTTGACAGAAAGGGACAGGATGAAGAGGAAAGAAGTAACATTTATTGAGGATCTAACATGTACCAAGATTTGAACATACTTTATTGCATTTTCTAATTATGACAATTCTTCATAGTTAGTGCTACTATTACTAACCCATTTTACAGTGAGAAAACCGAGGCTCAGAGAAGTTAAACATCCTGCCTCTTACTGTGTAGGCAGTTAGTTACACAGATGAAACTTGAGCCTATACATGATCTACTGTACTCTTCCTTAGCTCCAGATCCAGTTGATATTGTTTGGTTTGAAACTTGAAAGGGCCATTCATTCATGGGTTTAAGTTATTAATTTAGCAAGAATTTATAAAGAACCCACTATCATAGCTCAGAATTGAATTTTCTACCTTAAAGCAAATGCTTCATCCAGTAAAAAACAAGTATTTCTTTCAAAGACATAAGCATTGCTACTTGAAGAGCTTTAGTATGTGTCAAAAGGAATAAAGCATCCCATTTCTAAGTAATCCATTAGTACTTGTGATTAATTAGCATGAAGAATAATGAGGTGACTAAGATCAGAGTACCCTTGCCTTAATTGATTGCCTGAGTTCCTTGGATTAATAAAACCCAATTATTTTCTTATGTAATTGGCACAAAGTTTATTTGTATTTCCTTTTTAATAAGTTTGATAATGATATAAGAAAGTAAACAAAACAAATTGTGAATGAGTACCAAGTTCAATTAAATCTCCAAGCCTGACCACATATCCCTATGCACAGATTAGTTCAAAATCCTTATTTATCTGTAAACACACACCAAGTTAATGGCCCCTGCTACCCTGACTTCCTGACTTGTGTGTTGAGGTGGGAGCAAGAAAGCATCTAAGCTTTTTAAATAGAAGTGAAAAATCATAGCACTATGGAATTAGAGAGAGGCTAACCAGAGGGAAATCCCTAGAGTTTCAGAGACTGAACTTTAACTAAAAGACTAGAATGGAGTAGTTTTCTTGAGATTGGGTTTAAGATCTCTCTCAAGTGGCACTAATGGTGCCTTCTAGAATCCTATGCCAACCAGTCTCTATTCCTGAGATGGCTTGTTTGCACTTGTCAGATTTGCATACCCCCAGTCCTGCTGGGATTAGATCCTGCTGTGTGTAAACTCTAGACTCAAGTCTGACTATTTCCAGATTACTAAGGACTATAGAGATGACCATCAAACGGCTGGAATCATTTGAGTTTGGGTGAGCCTTGGGCAGCTCTTTGCTCAGTGAGATTCTTTGATAAGCCCATCATTAACTTTTCTCAGCTCCTCTTATTTGGCTTCTGTAACTTTATTTCACTTAATCTACATTTTCACTGTTTTAACAAAAATCCTTCTTTAACTCTAAGCCATTTGGTTGAGGCTTAAAAAAGTTGTGGAGTACCTTACAAGATGTCTAAGAACCGTAAGGTAGATAGTGTAGGCACTCTGAGACTAGTAGGGTCTTAAAAACAGTGGGTGAACAATACACATTTGTGTATTTAAATTTAATGGACCAATATAGTAGACTGGTAAAACTATATTTGAGACAATGCCCTGCATTACTTTGGCTTTATGACTGTATCATTCATGCCAATGACTCATCTGTTTGTGTCTTTAGCTAATACTGTTGCAGGAACCATGAGAACTATGAATAAGGAGTTGGGACACAGAGACATTTGGCAAGAAGCAGCATTTATTAGTGCCGGCACTGGTTCAGCAGATTCCTATCCAAAGGCTGAGCCCCAAGTGCAGCAGGGCCATGCCTTTTATACATTCACTACGAGGTTGGCAGGGAGTCAGCACCCAGGAAGTGATGCAGCAGGAGCTATTAGGTTACTAGCGGTGTATCCAGGATGCTAGTTATATTTTAATCTATTTCTGTAAAGGTTACCTGGACACCGTATTATAAACTAATGGGCTTCCATGACTGTGATGGACAAGCTGTTCCATACCAGAGTCCCGGTGGCAGCGGGGGACATACACTGTTACATTGTTTAAATCTCAGGCACCCAAGCACCTTGTGATTCCTCTACATTCCTGAAGTCTCAACAGAAACTTTGTCTCCTTGGCTTCCTTGGCTTCCTACCACAATACCTGCCCCCAAAAGTTTAGGCTTGTATCCATGACTGTTAACTTGATATCTCTTCTTTTATAAACATCCACAAACACACTCCTGGTTATCACCAAAAGCCTATTTCTGTATCTTCTCCAAATTTGGTAATGGTAACATCTACATGATAAATTGCTCAGACCCAAAATTTTGAAGGCAGTTCTTCCCTTCTTCTCCATCCTTCATTCAATCTTTCAGCCAGTTCTGTCACTTCTCCCTTAAAATAAATCCATATTTGGGCAATCTCTTACCAACACCACCACAATGGCCCTGGTCCAAGCCACCATATTACTTCATTAAAATTATTTTAATAGTTTCTCTACTTCCTCCCTTGCCTGTCTACACTCTATTCTCAATAAAGCATTCAGAATGAGCCAGTTAAAGTGTACATCTGATCATGTCACAAAAATTTTAATTGCTTTTGCTCTCACTCAGAGTGGAAGTAGTCATCTATATATTCTCTTTTCCTTATTCCTATCTCATCCCCTTTGTGTCGCTTGACTGGCTTCAATTTTAGGGAATTTGTATTTACCGCTTTCTGTTAGCTGAAATATTAGCTGGAATCCTAACTTATCCGTATAGATACTACCCTCACCTCTTTTAGGTCTTTAGTTAAGTGTCCCCTGATTACTGTGTCTTTCTCTTATCCTATTTAAAATATCATCCTTCAATCCTCCCCATTCCCCTTCTCCACTTTATATTGTTTGTTACAGTATTGGTCATGCTCTAATAAGTGCACTATGTATTTTACTTACATATTTTATTTTTTGTCTCCTTCCCCTAAAATATTAGCTCTTTGAGGCCAGAGTTATTGCATTTTATTCCCAGCTGTATCCCTGCATTTATATAATCCCTGCCACATATTGGTTGCTCAATAATTATATGTTAAGCGAACGACTAGATATGACTCAGGCAGACAGGATTACAGGTGCACTTCTCCAGTGATGGGATTAGACAGCCATACCTTTCTCTATGTAACTTTGCAGCATTCCCCTACTTGGGGGTGCATTGAGGGAACTTCCCATTCCCTAATTAAGGGCTTGACCTTGTAATTTGCTTAGGCCAATGGGCTTTTAGTAGACAGTGTAAATACAGTCTTAAAAAGCACTGGAACAGTCATGCAGGCATCTCTTGGACCTGTGCCATCACATGAGAATTCCTAAGACTCCCCAGCCTAATCCAACTAAAATCAGCAACATAGCCCTCCTGAGCATCACCTCATTCATATCAGCAGATTGGACCAGTGTAAGTCTAATATAAAGTTCATTTCAGGAATAAAAAATAGAAGTTAATTAAATCAAAGAATTGAGTCAAAAAAAATAGTGAACTGAGAAACAAATTCTTATGTTGACTTTTTTCAATTTATTAGTAGAACTTATTTACTCATTAAAGGCTTTTCAAAATTAAATTTACTGTTTTTGATCTTACTGCTTTTCAGTTAATTGAAGTACTTTATGAGGAAATTAAAGTATAAAATCCACTTTGTTTCTAAAGCTTGATAAAATTTGGATAGATCCTTTCAATTTACACTGATCCATTTTCGGCATGGAGATTAAATGTACTTGAAAATTTATATCACTATTCTTCTCTATATGAATACTGAGACCACATTTGTGAACTTTGGTAAAAGTAGAAATGAGACTGAATAGGAAAGGAGCTGAGGAACTGAACTAGAAATAGAGTTGACCACTAAAGCATGGTGGCTAGAAATAAAACATAGATACGTAGGTGAAGCCAATGAACTTGGTCTTGGTTCAAAATGCAGGAAGTGAAATGATGGCAGAGGACTCAAAACAACTGTGATACTCCAACTCTGAAGGGTTCTCAGACTCCAGGTAATTTCTCTTTGGAGCATGTTCTCAACCAAAGGTTGGGGTTAAAGGGCATACTATCCATGGGTTCCATGGAATTTTAGTGTTCTAACCTGGTTTCCTGGGTTCTTGAAGAAATGCAGTCCCACTGGAAAACTGAGCATTAAAAAGGAAAACAGATCTTATGAAATAAAGAAGTCCAATCAGGTGGATAGGAACCAGCACCGCAGGGAAGGGCAGGCTGTGATAGAGCTGACATGAGTTGACTCCCGTCCTCCATCAGTGTTTCTTTTCAACTTGTCTTGTCAGTGGATGTTTAACGAGTATCATTCCTCCGCTCAATTCTAGGCTACAATGCTGAGCATGTCCACTCTAAGTGCGGTATCTATTGGAGGAAGATAGTCAAATAATTAGGTAATTAGAATAGAATGTGCCATATATTGTTGGTTTTTGATAACAGCCCTATTAATATTAGCTCTCTTCCACTGTTGGGTGGAAACCCCTAAAGGACACTTCATATCCACAGCTAGGATTTGCTCATAAACTGGTTAGAATAGAGCTAATCTGGTAATTGTCTTATTTACTAGCATGGGTAAATTGCTAACTGTATAACCATGGATTATCCCATTTACAAAATGGATGACAGCATAAGATAATAGCACTGAGCTGCTGTTAGGACTAAGTAGAACTGTGAATTTAGATAAATTAGCAGAGTGCCCAGCACATTTTAATTGTGAGATATTTGTTAGTATTATTATTTATGTACTATTATAATTAGGTATAATTGAACAAAAGTGAGGAAAGAGAGGTTAATGTACAGTATAAAATACTATACATAAACTGTGCACAAAATCTAGAAGATAAAGTTAAAAATTCAAGGCTGACTGTAATTCATGTGCATCTCTTTAATGCCAAAAAGAAAAACTAAGATTCTTCATAATCTGACCACAAAAACCATCAATAAGCATTTTACCATGCATTTGCACCCTTTCTCTCTTTATTTAATTCTAGAGTGCACAAACTATGCAAATTGCCTCTGCCTCTTTTCTCTCATGAATAAATTCATTCCATATTTAACTTTGCTTCACATGATACAGCATATCACATTTTGGAAATATGAGGTTCCAGAAGTGTCACACAAATATAGAGCTCTAATGCTTTCTGATCACTCAAAATTCACGGTTAAAAAAAATAATCCTAAATAGAGATGGACTGATAGTATGCTGGGAGATATTGCTGCTGCTAAGTTTAATAAAATATGATTGACATGCTTAGATTTATCATGGGAAGGATCACACCTTTATAACAATCCAAAATGACATGGAGCAAAATTTGCTGCCAGTGAGTGGAATGAGAAACCCAGTGCTCTGTGATCTGTGACGGAGAAGTAACAACCCAGCATTGTAGCAGGTAATGCTTGCTGCTTGCTTCCTGCAGAGAACTCACCCTTTCCTTCATGAGTGTGGCTTCTCGGACCTGTGTCCCTATTATTTAAGCACCTTCACACATGGCTTTGCCCTCTGCTCTCTTCCTCCCACTCAGGCTATTACAGCATTTCCTGGGAGGGCATTTATTATTATCCTCAAAAGCTTTCAGTGTGACAAGTTGATTTTCAGAAAGATGATTGAGGGCTGAAGTTCCCAAATATTAAAAATGTTTTGATAGGACTTAGTTCGGAATGGAAAGACAAGATCTTCTTTTCCCCTTTTTAGTGTTTATGTTTACCCAAGTGTTATTCTCCACCAAAGTCCTCATTGTCGAATGAAATGGGAATTTAAAAGGAAAAGCGAACCCTTTCTAACTACACACACTTATTTGCACTTTACCTTTTTATTGATACAAACATACCATCGCCCCATCCTTCTCTTGTGATATTGGATATCAAGAGTATTGTATTAATTTTTCAGTTTACTATTTGGGGAATTGGGTTGCTATGCTTTTTTTTTCTGTATTGAGAAATATTTCTATATTTTCTGTCATTAAACACAAATAGTTCTTAAGTGTATGAAATGTTTCAAGAAGTAGAAGTGCTTTCTGATCAATTATGTTAATAATTGGAGGTGATTGGTTAGTAGGATATATGTAGATCGTAACGTAGGCTTCAGAGCCAGAATGAGCTTCAGATGAATCATACTTGATTTATTAGCTATATGAACTTCACAAGTAACTTAATGTCTGTGAACTTTGTTTTCTTCTCTTCAAAGAACATTAATAATGGACAAAAGATCTGAATAGACAATCCTTAACTAAGAATAAGATATGCAAATGCTCAATAAGCACATGAAAATATGTTTGATATCATTAGCTATCTAATAAAGGCAAATAAAATGCACAATGAGATACCATTTAACACCCATTGAGATGACTTTAATACGTAATAACAATTTTTGTGAGGATGTGGAAAAAATTGAACCTTTATAAACTACTGATAGAAATATGAAATGATGTAGCCACTCTGGAAAACACTGTGGATATTCCTCAAAGACTTAAAAACATAGAGTTGTCATAACTTAGTAATTCTACTCCTAGAAACATATGTCCATATAGAAAGTTGTACACAAATGTTCATAGAAGCATTGTTTATAATTGTTCTAAAGTGAAAACAACCTCAATTTCCATCAGCTGATGAATGGATAAATAAAATGTAGTATATCCACAAATGGAATATTATTAAGCAATGAAAATTCATGAAGCACTAATACATGCTACAGCATGGATGAATGAACCCTTGAAATCTTGCCAACTGAAATAAGCCAGTTACAAAAGACCATATAATACATGATTCCATTACATGGAAAGTCAAAAATAGGCTGATCTATAGAGACAGAGAATAGATTAGTGATCCCCTAAGGCTGGAGTGGATGTGGAGTAGATTAAAAAACAGAGTGACTGTAATGGTTATGGAAATCGACGGAGAGGGTGATAAAAATGTTCTTCAGTTGATTATGGTGATGGGTGTACAACTTTGTGAATATACTAAAACCCTTTGAATTATACTCTTGAAATAGTGAATTACATAGTAAATGAATTATATCTCAATAAAGCGGTTATTTAAGAAAAGACAATAATGACAACTAGCCCCAGTTTTTGTGTGTGAATTAAGGCATATAAAATGCAGCACCATGTCTAAAAAATATGTAACAAATCATATAGCATTTTTCACTTCTTTCTGAATCTCCCAGGGTGTTTCCATAGAGAACTCTAAGATCAAAAACAGTGCTTATATTTTCTAAAGGTCCTGTACACTCACAGTCATGGATTATGTAATTGATCTTTAATGACTTTTTTCTGACTATACATTATTTGCTCTTTCCACTATACTGCAATAAATCGACATATTATTTTTTCTGTTATTATTTTCTTAACATACTGAAGTTGGTTCTTACATTGATAATGCTAATATTTTAATTTTCCTATGTTCCATATGCATTTTTTGAATGTATGTACATTTTCTTTTACATTTTTCTCCAATTTTGGCTTAATCAGAGTTTAATAAATCAGTTATAACTTTGAAAATTTTACTACTTTATCTTTACATTACTCTTAAAATTCAATTGTATAGTAAAGAGGCATTCCAGATTATTCTGCAGTCTTAAATTGAAATAACCATTTAGTACAGGTATAATATTGCTTCTTTAAAATGTGCTAAATTTGGTAAGGCTAAGTGGGAAGTAAAAAGCTTTCTTGGAGTTTCATTAGTTTGATTGCATCACCTAGTTCTTTCTTTGGTAAAATTCTTCAATTTCCTACTCCTTGTAGATGTTAATATTAATCTAAATTCTTAAAATAACTGTATCTGAAGATATCGATACTGTTGGGGATCAATTACTATGAAAATTTTATTACCAATATTTTGAGGTCGATTGTTAGGAGAATTTTATTTTTGACACCAAGTATCAGGCTTAGGCAAGAGGGAAACAAAATTCAAATCATCCTAGTGTTCCTAAGTTAAAATAAACTAGTTGCTCAGGGACATCCCTCTTATTCCTGATAACGTGTCCAGGAAAAAATGTCCTTTGTGGGATATCACAGAGAGGGGAATGTGTACAGATTTGACAATCCCTATAGGTAGAATCTGCAGTAAGAGGCTGATATTTTAATCTTATTTCTCAAGATAGATTTTTGGAATCAAGTAAAACCACAACTCATTCAAATTGATTATTTATGTGGCAAGAGGTTATGGGGGCAAGTGTTGGTACATTTATGGTTTGACTTGATTTAAAGATGGAATCTCAACATGTGGCATTTGATTCAGTAGCCACCAGTCACATGTGGTTATTGAAACTTAAATTAATTTAAATTAAGCAAAATTGAAAATACTGTCTCTCAGTCTCACTAGCCGCATCACAAGTGCTAATGTTGACTGCGCTGGACACGGATGACTCTTGCATCATTGCAGACAATGGGATGGAACAGAATGCCTTGATTATCTATAGCAGCCGTTCTTAACTTTTTTCTGGTTTGGGTATTCTTTAAAATAGTCTGTGAAACCTGATCCAAAAGAAAAAAATAAATTAAAAGCCTGCCCCCTTCAGGCAATCACCCATTATATAGTTTGCTAAATTGAACTCTGGAAAGTTAGAAATCATTGTTTAAATGTTATATTTTTGTAGATTATTAGAAGTTCCAGTACTTAATGTGGCATCTAAAAACAGACCTATAACTAAAAGAACTACTCAGTTTCAGATTATGACTGACATCATCTGAAAATTAAACAGTCACTTAATGAAGAACTACACAATGGCTATTTAATCTCTGCTGAAGGGCTGACAATTAATAATAATGATGCAAAATTGAGAATTAAAGTACCAAGTTCGATATTTAAATGAATTACACACATTACCTCATTTAGTCCTCAAAAATCCTATGTCAGGCATTGCTACTGCACCACTTTCAGAGAAAAATAAATGACCCATAATGATATAAAGCCAATTGCCCAAGATAATCACAATTAGTAACAGATAAATCAAAGATTTCACTCACTTCTGTTTAATTCACTTCAGATTCAAGGCCTATCATATACAGGGAAATGGATGAATGAAGCTCTATATAAGTCACAATTATAAAATTTTACCAAGGGAACAGATATGATCACATGCCAACTTGTTTTTCCTTTAGTTGAAAGAAAAACAAATCTTTGCAAATCATGTTTGCACACTTACCCTGAGGTTCTTTACCTTCCTAGAAATACAAAGAAGAAAGAAGTAAACCAACAAAACCTTGTCACAAAAAGCAAGCCTGTATTACTAAATGAACATCTAGACCACTATATGAATTTTTTACACTGAAACAATGTTATAAGCCATCAGTGTCTCTGTGATTTTGCTTTTAATATATTTGGCCTAATATCCTTTCTTTTCTACATAAATTAATCGAGATGTTAAAAACACACATTTTTCACTTTTAATATTTCTGGGAACTTCTTTAAAATATATCCAAACTCTTTGCACCTGAAATCCTCTTCTATAAAATAGGGATGGGGTGGAGTTAGTGAATCTGTTCTACTAATTTTTTAGATTGTTGGAGATAGAGAAAATTGAATCACAAGGCATGTGTGAAGATTTGCAAGAACCTCAAGTATTATATTTGGATTGCTATAAGCTACAATTACTGCTTTCTTTTCCAGTTCACTTTGTTCAACTGCCAAAAACGCTATGGTGTAAGAAGTTGAAGTAATGCATCCTAAGAGTCCACTGATCACTATTATTTTTAAATAGCCAAGATACCCTACAGTTCAAAAACAAATTCAGAACACAATAGCACAAAACAAATCCATGTTAGCACTGCACACACACACACACACACACACACACACACACACACACACACATACACACAATTAATTCAACATATAACTCATTCATTCATGTAAGTAGGATTTTAAGAAAAATGTTCAGACAATTACAGATCAAACCAGTATGACAGTAGCTCAATGCTAAGAATCACTAAGAAGTTTATGTTTTCCCTGGATTTTTATTATACTAAGAATTCAGGATAGATTTACTTATGAAGATGGAAATGTTAATGCTTTAGACATATCTTTTCCATTCCAAGAAATACCCCAATTCAGTATTTGTCTGAATATATATAAATTATGTAGAGCCAAAGACTGTTATTTGTAACCACTAACATTCTTCTAGGTAATCCAAAATAGTAAGCCATAGCTCCAGGATTTTGTTCCTGTCTGAGTATCTTAAAGACCCAGTTTTCAGGTGGCTCAATACAGTGAAAAAGCACTGCTGGAGGAAACAGAAAACCTGAGTTTAAGTAACATTTTGGCTCTAGACTTGTTTCAGAATGGCTATTTCCTCATCAGTAATATAGGACTATGATGCCTTTCTCTAAAGGCTGTTTTGTGGTTAGACTGAGATGAGGTGTACAAAAGAGCTCTACGAATGTGATGAATTACAATGCAATGTTTGGCAAAGGGAAATGGGAATAGCATGGCTGATTAGCTTTTGAAAGGGACTTGGCACCCATGCAGTCTGTACTTCTTTTCTTTTTTTCTTTTCAAAATTCCAGAGCTCACGGTAATATTTCCTCTAATTGACACATACGTAGTATGATCTTCCAAAACATCATGAAAAATTGGCTTTCCACCATCTGCAACAAACTATTGTTAATTTTTGTTTTCTTTATTTTTCATTGAATGACGTTTGAGACTTTTGATATTCTATAATGGAGGCCAAAATTATTAATACAGTTGATGAACTGATTAATTAACTCTTCATATCCGGAGCCTCTAATTATGGTGTTCCACAATGGCTAACATACTGAACAATCAATCAACATTCAGTAATAACACAGATATACATGGGAGTATGGAAGAGCACATGTTTCAGTGAACAAGCTTTTTCTAAGTCTGAAAGTAAAGTCTAATCCTAGAATTAAAGAGAATGGTGTAATGGAAAGAGGCTAAAACTAGTTGCCGGAAAGCCTAGTAAAATATAGTAGCCATGAGGGAAAATTTAAATGAATAACTATGTAAAATCACAATTATAATTTTCTGTGTGGTTAAAAGTAAAATAAGAATTAAAACACATGACAACAGAGTATATGGTGGTGTTCTGAGATTCTTCTTTAGTACAAGAGAAGAGTAGAATGATTGGTTACATTTATATTTTGACAAGGGAGCATCCACATTGTTATTTCTCATATAACCAAGAGAAATAGAGTAAATATATTCTGTACTGTGCATATGGAGAAAATAAATTTTAAAAATGTTTGATCAATTCAACTTAATCAGGAAATGATAAACAAAATAATGTTGGAATTGTTTTATTAATGTCAGATAAAGTAATATCCATATTATAGTGCATTGTTATAAATAAAGAGGGTTATTTTAGAATGATAACTTTTAATTAACCAGGGATTTTAATTATAATTTAAAAATGTATATGCACCTAGTGACATAGTCTCTGATTATTTTTAAAGAAAATTAACCAGAATATATTTTTTAATCGACAAATGTGTTCACAATGAGAGATTTTTCATATTTATTTCTATAACTGATAGAAAATCAACAAATATAACTATAAATATATAAGTAAGAACAAGAACTTAGCCAAGATATAGATTTCAATAACTAACAAAATAACATTCCCCCCACACACATACATACATTGCATCTAATAGCTATAGACACTTGAATGTTGTCAAGATTAAATAATAGATTTAGAATATTTACTGAAAGTTTTAGAAAATAGTGTATATAAAATAAATGCTACCTACCTATTATTGCTTTGATTTTGAGACACTACGAACTGTTCCCTATGTACTCCTCTAAACATTTCTCTTGACAGTTCATCTCTTGGATTAAATATTCAAGTAGATTTTTGTACAAGTTATAGATCCCCGCAATCATATTCAGATTCATGCTGCTCTGACTTTGTAACTTCAGATCCCTTTGACTGGTATATTCTAGGTTATTCCTACTCTTATACACACTGTATTATGATTCCATTTTAGGGAAATAACTTCCCTTTTTTTCCTTGTAATCAGTATGCCCTATACCTTGCAAGTGACTTGATAGAAGTGTCCTTCCAATATCTAATTTACCTGATAAGTCCTACTGTTGTTTAAATAGTAACAGTTCCTTAAAGTTGTTACTCAGTTGCATAAAACAGGTAACTTAATTTTGTTCCTATCCCTGTGCTGCATTTCAATCCTTAGTACCCACCCTGCTCCCAAATTTAGTTTTCTAATTCACACACACACAAATATAATTTCTACTGCCTAGATTCTTCCTTCTCCTCATATGCAAGCCCACCCTTCTCTTTTAATCAAAAATTTATGATTACATTAATCATACATTAATCACTCTTGTATCTTTCCTCCTAGAGCTTACTTAACAAGTTAGCTTCCTTCCAAGGTGCAAGCAACTCCCCAAACTATGCATCCTATCTGAAATCAGCTCTGGTTATTTGGAAACTAAATACATTCTGCCTTCTCATAAACAGAGTGAAGAATACAGGTACGAAATTTCTTGCCAGATAGGTGAAATTGTTTTCAGTGTATAACACAAATAAATTATATGACTTGGGTTTTAAATTTTTAGGAAAAAGTAAAGTCAACTATGATTTAAAGATTTCTTTAAACATTATCTATTACATATTGAGTCATTCAGTAACGTTGGTGGATCGTGTGTGCTAACTGTTCTTCAATCGTCATCTCTACCTTCATTTTCTGTTTTCTCAAGAAAGGATAATGTGGTAATCCCTAGTGTCTGTTGTTATATTATTATTACATTGTTTGCCTTATAATCTTGTTATGCATCATTTTAATTCTGTGATTTTAAAATAAGGTGTAGGTGAACTTGGAGAAAGGGAAATTTCTATATATTTCTTAGACCTTGTAATGTGTCTTTGAGTGTATAAAAGAAACATTCATTTTGATCCATTGATGATAATTACTTATCTTCAGTTTAAGCGTATTGAAAATAGTTGGGAACATTTTATTATTATCCTCAAGCAGGAAATTGTACTCTGAAATGTCAGATTTTAAATATTTAAATTTAGATATAAGGCCAGCTCCTATGTCTCTGTTAATGTAGGACAGAGAAAATCAATAGCTTCTAACAGGGTGATATGTCACCTGAGAAGGGTTATCTTTATTGTGAAACTCTGCCAAATGTCTTAACTAGTTTACTTATTAATCTGGACCGAAACTATAATTAAGTTCCAAATCTGTGACAGTTGGTATGGTTTAAATTTAGTTGCCTTCAGATGGAAGTTCGGAGGACGACACATTGAAATGGTTTTGTTAAGATGTAGAAAACATGAATGGCTCCATTTTCTCCTGTATTCATTCACTCTTCAGCCTCTCTTTCCCTCGCCTCCTCCATCCCAGTGAAGGCGAACTGTGCCCACCCACTTGTTCAAACCACAAATCCAGGAGTCATCTTTAATTTTTCACTTTCCCTCCCATACCACATCCGGGCTATCAGTATGCTGGTTCTACCTCCCGATGAATAAAGTGTTTCCAAGTTCCTTTCCGTGGTTACAGCTACAAGTTGAGCTCTGTCTATGCTCTCTCATCATGTCCCAAAAGGCTCTTGACTGCTCTCAGTGAGCATCCCTTGACCTCCTGTAACAGTTCCCTTCTTCACAAAGCCAACAGAGGGTGTAATGTGATGGGTCTCGCCCACCCATTCGAGCTCATTCGTCTACCGCTCAGCGACAGCAGTCAGGCCAGTCACACTGGTATGCTGTGTCTCTTGAACAGGGGCAGCTCATTCTCACTTTTGCCCTTGTATTTCCCCTGAGGAGAATGCTTTTCTCCCAGATCCTCCCTTTGCTGATTCATTCACAAGTGCTAACACTTCAGAGAATTGTGTTCTGGTTATTTCGCCTAACTTAACCTCCCGACATGCACAGAGCAGTCAGTTTTTATGATATTTGTTTCCTTTCAGACATAATATAGTGACTATTTGAAATTAACATCTTCCCTTCCCTGTCAGCATCTCGACTCTGGTAGAAATCTTGCTTGTCTCATGTGCCATTTTGTCTGGAAGCTTGGGATAATGGGATAATGTCTTGTATATGGCAAAAGAATATCAAATACTTCTTTAATGAGTGAAGTCTAATGTTTTTGATAAAAGTTACAGTTGAACCTGGTTTTTTAGTAGAAAGTATAGATACTACATGAAAAAGTATGATTCTGGAAAATTCTGAAAATTTTGAAATCTCAGTTAATACATCCCTGAAAAGAAAAACCTATAAAAACATTTGACTTTCTCAGCCTAGAGATAATAGACCCTGGAATATTTCTCCTATCTTGAAACTTTGATTCCATTTTTGTTATGTGGTGAAGAAAATCATTGTACAATGCAGAGCTTATTACTTTACTACATTCAAGAGTTGTTAATAACCAAAAACCTCTGAAAGTGGCAGAGAGCCTAATTATGTAGAACATGGTGGAAACAGATGCTCCCTAACACACAATGGATTGCATAAACCGTCACAATTCATTGCAGCTGAGAGCGTGTGAATGACAAGACTGGGCTCCTATGGAGGCCCTGATGCATGATGACAAACAGGACTGCCTCTCTCTTAGGGCTGCAATGTGAGTGATTACAGTCCAAAAGTCCTGGCGCCCAGTTGTTCCCACTACTAACCCTGGGTTCTTGGGACACTGGAATTGCTCAGTGTTGCAAAGGAACAGCCAAAATTGCCAAAAGCAATC
>JAVSCE010000091.1:0-14202 GCA_032199065.1 Smutsia gigantea
GGAAATGAACAATTTCAGAAATCACCGAGGGTAGAAGGGCTGGATAGGTACTAGATAAATTATATGCTCAATAAGAAATTAACCTCTAGACAAATGCTGTCTTTAGCAATCTGATCTCTTCAAGCCTGGAAGATAACCCAAGAGTTGGAGGCTCTATATTGTAAATAAAGTTAATTGTTCCCACATAAAACCACTAGGATTTTAGGTCAAAAGTTCTGCCTGTTTATATTTGGTTTTAGTCCATACTGACTTCTACTTCAGCCTTTCTTGGAGGAGTTAATCTGGAAAATAAAACTGGGTAATGGCCAACAAGCAAGGTAAACATGAATAGTAATATTAGTCTTAGGCACCGTTATTCTGAGTAACTGTAAACAGGGAGCTATTTCTCCTGCTATTAGTCTGGTGTAGTGAAAGACATTCAAATTTCAGTCATAATTTCAATCCCTGACTCTGAACCCTTGGTCAAGCCACTTAACTCCCCTAAATATTTATCTCTTTATCAGAAAAATAATCTAACTTTAGTTCTTTATTGAAAAATAGAGGAAGTAAGAAGTATGTACCAGTCCCTGGTCATGATGACGACAGTAATGCTAGTGCTACCGCTAATAGCCGATGTCCGCTGAGCATTTCCTGTGTGCCGGGTGACCTTCCAAAATGCTTTGTGTGATCATGATTATTTGTTGAATCTCTGTGCACCAGTACATCCATGTGAAAGACCATATGGATGTCGACTGTCTTAGTCAGCTGGGGCTGTTCTAACAAAATATTTAGACTGAGTGGCTTAAACAACAGACATTGATGTCTCACAGTCCTGGAGGCTGGGAAGCCCAGGACCATCATGCCAGCATGGTTGGGTTCTTGCAGAGAGCTCTCTTCCTGGCTTGTAGGCTGCCATCTTCTTGCTGTATCATCACATAGGGATTGGGAGAAAACTCTGGTCTCTTCCTCTTATTAGGATGCTAATCCCACTGGGGGAACCCCACCCTCCTGACTTTCTCTAAACCTAATTGCCTCCCAAAGGCTTCACTTCCAAATACCATCACACGGGGGTTAGGGCATGTGAGGTTTGAGGGGACGCAAGCATTCAATGCACAACAACATTCTAGGAATTGGTTCTTCATCCTCGCTGCACATTAATCATCTTGGGAGCTGTTCAGAAATATCATTGCCTATATGCTAAACCAACTAAATCAGAATATCTGGGGGTAGAGCCCAGTTCTTCACTATAGAATAAAGGAGAAAAAGGTAACACACTTTTCCTAAGTAATGAGTACCCAACTTTCCCAAAGACCTAGCAGTCAGCCCAGGGAGCCCTGATTTCACCCAATTTTCACTTCCTTCCTGGATTTCTCTGTTTTTATGTACAGGAAGAAAATCCAAAGAGAGACTTCTTTGAGGATTTCTAAGGCTTTTGAACAAAAGGTGTATCTGAGGCATGGTTGACACAGCACTTGGCTTTTCTCAGACTCCTATCACATCTCTTACTACTAGTTTCTGGGGCAGGTTTTGAATTTCTCTTAGAAATGCTCTGTTCTGGATTTATTAATTTGAGTATTACATATTGACTGTATAACATGCATCAAGAGCTGTGTTTAGTGGTGGGGATTTAAAGAGGAAAACAAATCCTTTATCCCTAAAGAATTCCCTTCGAGGTAAAGACACACACAAATAACACACATAAAATGTGGGAACTTTCATGTGAAGATATTATGAAAGTCTTTTAGAATGCTCATAAGGGAGAAGTTAGTTATGGGCTATTAGGGAAAACTGACGAGGGAATGTGCCATTTGCGCTGGGCTTTAAGGACAAGATGATAATGAGGGATGGGAAGTGGGTAGAGAGAGGTTATTTCTGGCAGAGAAATAGTGTGAACAATGGGCTGGAGGTGTGATGGAATGTTGAGTGGTCCAGTGTCACTAAAATGTAGGGCATTTGAGGAAATTACAGAAAATGAGAATAGGATGGTAACTTCTAAGGAGGTAAGATTAGAGAAGGCAGTTTAAAGAGAGTAGTAAAGCTTTGAAAAAGCCTTTTTACAGAATGAGAAAAGGGGAATATTGATATCAGCTACCATTTATGAGCACTGACCATGTGCCTGGCACTGCTGAGTGCAAGATATACATTGATGAACTAAGTAGACATGGTCTCAGCCCTCATGGAGCCTCCAATCTAGTAGGGGAGGAAGATAATAAATAGGTATATTTTTAAAATATGTAACATTATCTTTGGGGTAAACGATATGAAGAAACAAAAGATACCATAAGAAAGGATAATGAATGGTTAGGGATGAAAGCCTGGTTGGAGGAGGGGAATAGCCTCAGACCAAAACTCAAAGGATGAGACACAGACAATGACAAGAGGAGAGGAAAGAGCTGTTTTTACTAAAGTCTTAGGACAAGGGGGAGTTTCGCATGTTCTAGGAATTGAAAGGAGGTTGGTGCAGCCAGAGCACAGTAGGAAAGAGCAGCATGAGATGAGAGTAGGTATGTGGGTAGAGGCCAGATCATTCAGGTTTTCTCTAGGCCCTGGTAAGGAATTTGATTTATATTCTTAGAGCAATGGGAAGCTGTGGACTGATTTTAAGCAGGGAACAACATGACTGGATTTGTGTTTTAACATTATTTTAGTTACTAAAGGGGGAGTGGATTGTGTCAGGGCAATCAGGAGGCTTAGGGAAACTTTTAGAGGAATCATGCTTCTATCAAATGAAATACTGAAGGAAATGAAGAGCCCAGAGTGATTTGGTGAAGAAGGTGACGATGTAGGTTGAGGTTTTGTTGACTTTGGAGTGCTAACGCTAGTTATTTCTAGCATGGCTCAAAGTTGGACAGAGATAAGGAGATTTGCAGAGTCAGTGTAGAGAATTCCAGAGACTGTGCATTGCTAATGTAAGCATAAAGAGGGTCAGAGAGGCAATGCCAAGACTGGAGTACTGAAAGGCCAAAGTACTTTCACCCAGAGCTACTTTTACAGGATGTCAGATACCGCACATCACCCTGTCAAAGATGTTCCTCAAACATCTGGACTGGAGCTTAGGACAGATGTCTGACCGGGCCAGTGACATCCAGGTTGTAGCACATGGCAGGAAGTTAATTAACATTTATTGAATAAATAAGATTGATGTGGTAGTTATTTATCTAGCAGAGGTAGTTGAAGGCATAGGGGTGGATGAAATTATGGAGGGGAAAAACAAGAGAGAAAGAAGGAACAGGGAATAACTAATTTCCGACAGAAACTGAATGGTGTGACCACAAGGGACATTTGGGTTAGAGACTCAGGAAAATCCTAACATTGGTATTTTTAAATAAGAATGGGAGCATATCTATTTTAAAAAGATGTTTAATTTCTGTCTCTTACGCCTGAAGATATTTCAGAGAATAGACAGCCTACCAGATAAGTAGGATCCCAAGCATTGTGTGATATAATTTCAGTTAGATTGCTGTTTTTTACATTGATCTCACCAGTACCAACTAGGTGTTTTGGAACAATAGACTGTTCAATAAAATGGCATCAGTCACTGGGAAATTGCCTCTTGTACAAAATGGCTAAATAGGGTCTCTATAAAGAACTATAATTGAAGGGAAGTGAAAACAAATTTTTTGCTTACAGTTTCAGTGGGTTTAATTAGAATGTATATATATGGATAAGCCAGCCCATTCCATATGCAATATGTATGTAATAGATTCAGAGTTGGAGTTCTAGCAAACAAATCCAAAAACCCCAGAATAAACCAGTGATTCCTCCACTTTTCTACCACAGAGGCAACCTAACCTAGTTATTAAGACTGAGGGCATTTACATCAGACAGACCTGGTTTTGATTCTTGCTTATCCACTTCCTAGCCCTATAACCTTGTGCAAGTTACTCAACCTCTCTAGCCCTAGTTTTCTCATCAGTGCTTCACAGAGAAATTAAAAAATCTACTTCAAAGGGTTTTGTAAAAATTATATGAAAAAGATGAAGCCTTTAAGGCAATTCCTGACACATTCCATTGCAGAAAGCCGTAATAGAAAAACATATCCTATCCCAAACTTAGTATATGCCAGCTACTGGGCTTAGTACTTCAAATACATTATCTCAATTAATCTTTTGAGATAGGTACTATTTCTTACCTGAATTTCACTCATGAGGAAACTGAGGTGTGAAGATTCCAGTAATCAGAGAGCTATAAAAATACCTAGTTCGCACAATCGCCTGCAGGCAGGCACATGCATACACACATGCGAAGGTATCGACATACCCCTTACTAACAGTCCTGCATTTCCTGCCACTCCTCTCTGGGCCTGGTAGCGCGGACTAGTACAGTGGCATCAGTGGAGATGGGAGGAGGAGCTCCCACTCAACCAGCAGGAGTGTTTTCATGAAAAGGGGAATGGTATTACAGTGCAACTATGCCTCTAACTTGCCCTAGGACCTTGAATAAGTAATCTGACTAAGTCTTTGGGCCTCAATATCTCATCTGTAAAATGAGGGGGCTGGCTTAATTCTAGAATCCTCTAAACCTAAGGAGCCCTAAAGCCTACCACCTTGTACAGGCAGTTCTATACAAACACTCTCGCCCCCATGGCAACGGCCACTCCACTTTCAGCAGCACTGGAATGCCACTCTACTCCAGCCAGCAGTACTATTTCCATCGCAAATTCCTGGGTGAATAAGAGGCTTGAATGGGGGAGGGATCTGTTGGTCAGAAATCTTAAAGCCCCTGGCTCTCAAAGAAATTCTGGAATAAATTGTCTGTGGGTGGTGTGCATGTGCTAAATCAGTATTTATGCAGCTTCAGTATTTAATTCACAAAATCACCCTTTTAGCGGGTAGAGGAGCTATCTTAGCTAAGGAACCTTAAACGGTCACTTTGCCACTAAGTGCTGAGTCAATGAGTGGAGGAGACTGTGGCCCAAGTTCATAAGCACATTGGGAGGATGCCAGAGGAACACTGCCAGAGCGTTTTTAAATCAATCCAGATTTTTGAGAAGCAATTCCATTATTTATCTCCAACCTACATAGACTAATAAGACTCTCTTATGATAGACATTATCAGAGCTCCATCTTAGAATCAGAGGGCCCCTGGGGCAAAGGGACGAGGATAAAAGGTGTGAGAGAAAGAGACCCTCTCTTTTCAAGGAAAGCAGATGTCCTTGCTTTCTACTACTCTGTTTTCAAGCCTCTGAGAAGTTGTTTTTGAGTCTTGCTGGTAATGGTGATGACAGTGCTGAATTCGTGGAAAGGAGGAGCTTCTGCTTTTTCCTCCTCCACACTGCTGCCTTAGATTTGAGCTGGAGAGTATAAGGGGGAGCTGTCCTTTTAGAACTCGGATGTAAATGAAATGGATGCTCAATAAGATGCCAAGTTTAAAGAACTGACTTTTCTGAGAGGGAGTTGGTCCAGGAGAAATGCAATACGCACTTCACTAGGTCCCCACCTGAGGGCAGCAGCGCTGGTCTTTGGTGCCTCCCTGTGGCTGCCGGCAGAGAGATCTTCCTCGCAAGGACCGGAAGAGAGTGTGGAGAGCAGGTGGGAGGTTGGGAACCAGGCTACTGAGAGTTCTCCGAAGAGGGCTCTCTATAGTCAGATACACAGCTGTGTCTTTGGAGCTAGGGGCCTCCTGAAGTGAATGAATGGTCTCTGCTGAAGACTAAGCATCAGAACTTGATGAGAGACACAGCAGATGTGACATTCAGGGCAAATCAAAGCTGGCTGCTCCTAAACAAACCTGTGGAATTGGAATGGGCTGATTTTCCCTTTACCACTAGAGGGCACAATATGAAAAGAAGATCTGGGTTTTCTCACCCTCTCAAACTGGCTATACAGCCCTGGAGGAATTCTAGGTTTCAGAAAGGATAAATCTTGATCTTACTAACATGGATATTTGCTCAAGCCATTTTCCTGCTTACACAGTTTCAGTGGCTCCCTCAAGTCTCCAGAATGAAGTCTGAGCTGATGAGACCGGCATACGAAGCTCTTCCTGAATTGTCCCTTGGTCTTCCTTCCTAACTTTACCGGTTGGCTCCCTGCTCCCCAACTGAACATACACAACCCTAGGGGAAGTAATGAGGTGGGAAGGGCAGGGGCATTGAAGTAAATTATCCCAGTCTCCTTCTTTTCCCACTCTCACATTCAACTCCACTAATTCCTGTCTATTCTATCTTTTAGATAAATTCTGAGGGCAGGAACCTCATCTACCTTGTTTTCCTCTATATCCCCACTGCCGAGCACTCTTAGTAGGAGCCCATTAAATATTTATTGATCAAAGTAATAAATGAATGAATACATCCATGTCATTGTTACCATCCTAGTCCACCTTACCACCATCTCTCACCTGGTCTGTAATGGGAGCCCAAGGGGCCTCTCTCTCTGTTCCCCTTTGCTCTCTGTAATCTGTTTTATATTCTGCAACAAAAGTGATCATTCTGAAATGCAAATTTGCTTAAAATCCTTCAATGGCTTCCCATTGCTCTTAAAATAAAATCCTTAATGTGACCCACAAAGTAAGTAAAACTTAGCAGTTTGTGCACTTGCTAATTAAGTGATCATAAGATTGTTACTAAATCTCACTGAGTCTTGGTTTCCTCATTTAAAAATGTGAACAATAATTATTCCTACCTGATAGGGTTGTTGAGAGGATTAAATAAGCTAGTACACGTAAAATGCTTAGCGGAGTGTTGGGTTCTGTGCCCAATAAGTGGGAACTGCAATTATTAGGACCTGAATGATGTTGTCCCTACCTGCCTCTTTCTGTTCCCTCATTTCCTGGCAGCCCCATTAAGCTACTTTCAGATCCTGGAATGTGCCATACTCTTTTTTATTCCTATTTCTCTTTCCGGTCCCAATGTAGAGTTTACTTCCTCTAAGATTTTCTTGACATCCCATGTCTGGTTCAGGTAGTCTGTGGTGGGTTCCCATAGTCTGCTGTATGACCTTGATCATGGCATTTGTTATCCACTCCTGGCATTGTGACTGGTACTTAGCAGTGCCTCAGTTAATGTGTTGAATCTAGACCCACTGCATTTCTATTTTCCATGCTCTTTGTATATGTTATTTCTTTATGTTGTACACAGAATATCTTGACTGCTATATCCATGTTTCCTTTCCAAGGGAATCCCACCTACAGCCTCTGCTGAGGAGGCAGCCCTCAATAGCCCAAGTTCATATACAGTTCACAGAGGTACATTTGCCTTAGCTGATTGGACCAGAATTGGCATCTGATGCAATCCAGAACCTGATCAACATCTCACAACATACCTGGCACCAAAAAAAGAGTAGATTCATCAGATTCTCTCTCACTCTTTAAAACTTGAGTTAGAAAAGGGGGAGAATGAAGCTATTAATGGCATGAACAAGAGCTAAAATGATGTATAAAGAAAACCCATGAGACAAACTCAGAGTCATAAGGGGTCAAGGCAAGCTATTATCTATCAAGAAATAGACGCTTTGAGGCAGACGACCTCAATAAAAAGCAAAGAATAAGGAACCAGCCGGTAGGGGTAAAAGAGGCCCTGTCAGGAGGAGAATGGCTAAATCATGCTAATGACTGAGCATCAGGATGAAAATACCTAAAATTCTGTCTCTTTGCTTTTCTGGGCTGTTAGTTTACCTGAATTTCTGTGATCTATATCTTTAAAATAAAATTGTTAAACTTCTTTGCAACCCACAGTGCCTAATTGATAAACCATTTCTCTCTTTTAGGAAAACCCAAGCATCCTTCAAGGCTGAATTTCTGATGCTCTCCTCTGTTCTCTTTCTCTATTAGAGAAGCACTGGCCATGTCACTTATAATCGCTGGTTTGCCTATCTGTACCATGTGGATATCAGACTGTGCCTTTCAAGGACAGGGTACCTTGTCTGTTTATCAGAAACGAATTCTCTCTAGAAGCATATTTGATATATAAAACCAGGTGCTGATCTAAGTACTTTACATATTTAATTTTTTTGATCCTCATGAAAGCCCTCTAAGTGGATGATATTATTTCCCCCATTTCACAGATAGGGAAAGTGAAGCACAGACAAAACCTTGCCAAAAGTGCAAAGTAAAGGGTACCTGGATTCAAGCCAGGAGGTTTGGTACCAGAGACCATGAGTTTAAGTCCTATGCAATATGGCCTTGAACTAAAGGGGAATGCAGACAGGGAATAGTTGTTAATATGACTGTTTGAACACTCCTATACAGGATACAAAGTACCTTCACACATATTATATGAAGACATCAGGCATCCCCTCACCCTCTGTGGGAAAGTAGCCAGCAGTTCTAGCCCTGAAATACCAAATACCCAGACTCCTCCTGCAGGCACAGAAAATGAAGTAGAAGGGCACATACAGACATATTTTGCAAACTTCATGGACCCTCAGAGGTGTTAATATCTGATAGGTTTGTCAGATTTCTAGGCTAGTGTCTAAAGAAAGAATTGTATTAGAAGATGAAAGCCTTTCCTCAAGGGCAAAAGAGCCACTTTCTTAGTTATTCCAAGAGAAAAGAGTTTCCATAAACGGATGACTAAGGGTATGAATGGATAGAGTGGTGGGGAGGGTGGATAAAGCGGTGTTTCCACTTTGTACTATTGTTTTTAAAGAAGTCTGAGTTTAGGGAGCTCTTGCAGATGCCTTTATTGGCAACTTCAACCATTTCTTTGGGTTGCCGTGACAACAGGAAGCCAAACTCAGGGGCTGTTATTGGTGAGTGATAAGGAGCCAACTGAAAGGAAAGCTTTTTGAGGAAGCCTGGGACAGTTGGGGGTGGGGCAGTGGAGCAGGTGTTTATGTAGTGGATTAGGACAAATCCAGATGCCTCCTGGCACCCTATTGAGTAGCTTCCTCCTAATTGCCTTCATCTTAGAGATCTGAGTGAGTGGTGCAGGAGGGAGGGCTGAAGGTAGCAACTGTTTGGCACAGGAATATTCTCAAGTATAATGGTGCTGTGTAAGGACGGGAAGACTATTCGGGCTCCTCAGAAAGTGAGGGAAAGCAGGAGATGCCTGTACCTAAGTAAAATTCACCCAGGAAGTGAGATTCCTGGTATTCCTGGTGACACAGCCATATGGCTTTTGCTTACTCCCATCCTGTGGGCAGTATATTCCTTTTGCAGAGCAGCTGAAGTGTATAAAGGATTGTGCTTTCCTCGCTGTCACACTTAATCCTTCCCCCATCCTCAGGCAGACTCTCAAATGAAGGCTCAAGGTGCCCCTACCTATCCTCCCGGCCTGAATTCCTGCCCAAGATCAAGAACATTGGCATTTTCCCACATCTCTGATGTTCCCCCTAGAGTAGGAGGCTCCAGGGGGCCACAGCTGACTCTGCCAGGCACAGAGGGTTGAGTCATCCTGCAGGCGTCAGTCAGGGCTGTTAGCAACAGCTCTGCTGATCTGTATGCAGCTCCAATTCCCTCTCCAGTTCAGTTTTGGAGCCGTCTTGTTTCAAAAGTGAAGAACAGAACACAGATGGCTGGTAACAAGGGGCCTCCTTTCCCACTGAGCCCATTCTGCTAATCCTTTTATAGGAGAAGAGAAAATAAGTGGTGAATGGAGCAAAAAAGGAGAGTCCATTTCTGCACTGTTCTTTGAGTTTTGTCAGAAGGCTCTGACAGCAACCTTCAGCTACCCATTATGTGTCCCAGGGCTAGTCCCTTCCTGGTCTTCTTTCTCCTCATCCACTTCTTTTCTTTTCCTTCTTTCCATTTTCCATCTCAGTTCCCAATTCTCTGTAGTAGTGTTGAATCTGATGGAGGTATTTTGCTGAATGCCTTCTATTTAACCAGGCAGTTCTAATCCATGCAAGTATAAGAAAATAAAATGCACTAGAAGTTCAGAGTGGCTGATCTCTTAGGATTCTCTTTACCTCTTTATCTCTTGGGAGGCCTTTTAGTTTCTTCTCTTCTACTGAGGTAGTTTAATGCATTACAAGGAACATAGGCTTTGGAGCCAGAAAGAAGTGCGTTCCAAGCCCTATCCTAAAAAATGAACAAATACATAAAAATTTTTTTAAATCTGGTCTGCCATTTACTAGCTGTGTGATCTGGGGCAATCTACCAAATCTCTCTGAGCTCCAGGTATGGCATCTGAAGATATATATAACAGTATCAACTTTGCCAGTTGGTTTATAGATTAAATTAGAGGTACACATAGTATCTGGAACATAATAAATGTGCCCAGTAAATGTTAACTCTCCCTCTTTTCTTCCCATTTCCTACTGCTGTAGTACCAGGTCCCTGATTTTAAAGAATCTGAAAAAAGAGCTCCCGTTGAGAAAGTTATCTTCCATGCTCAGGTGCTGCTGATGCAATTGAAGAAAGAAAGGCATGTGGGAAGTGTGAGCGTTTTGCAAAACTAGAGAAGCAAAACTTTGTAAAAATTAGCATGTGAATTTGCTAGTGTTGCTTTTCCCCAATTTAGGGATTCCTGGTGGAGATGTTGGCTTTTTCATGTTGCTGCGGCAGCATGGTTGATAACTGATTTATTATCCATAGAAGATAATATGCTGGGCTGCTGATTGAGTTTAGCTAAGTTATTCTCCCTCCCTGGGTTTCACCAGAACAAAGGATCACTGCTCGTCTTCACTGCAGGAAAGGAGGAGGATTGGTTGAAGTTTGTGTAAATTCCAGGAGAAAAGTGAAATATGGTTTGATATTACCCTTGGCATTGAGCATACTGGAAATGTTTGAACAATCAGGTCAAATGCCACTGTTCAATTTATGTGATTACCAAAGACTCAGCTGACACGGGGCTGTGGTTTGACATGGTTCCTTTGTTCCAGATAATAAACATGTGTAATGTCAATTATACTAATGTGCTTTGCTCTAGTTGTAATAAGACAGAGGCTGATGACGAGGCTAGGACACTGTACCTCATTCTCTCTGACCAGGCACTCTCTGACAACACGATTTTCCTGTCCTCTTTGTAACTGGTAATTAGGTTCTCGGCTGAGCTGTCAGGAATCTTGATAGGTTTCATAGGCAGTCACCATCTGACAACTTACAACTGTGGGCTTTTCACAGCTGGCATGTTCCTTCCCAGGGAACCAAAATTTCTCAATCCTAAGCAAATCCTATCATTCAAAGAGTCTGACCTGAGAGGAAAACTAGCTTTCTCAGTGAGTTATCCAATTCCAAAACAGAGTATTGGGTCCAGTGGTGGTGATGGGGAAAAACTCTGTATTCATCAATGTCCTCAGCAATAAGGGCTGACCCTATGGTTTGGCAATAGTGTGGGAGTCATCAAAGCCAGAGGTGGCATGGGAATATGGAGATTTCACATAGACTTTCAAAAAGAAAAAAAAGATAATAAAGTTACTTTTTTTGTTTGTTTGTTCTTTAAAAGCTCACCCCTTATACACCCAAAAATTTGAAAGCAAGTTTCCAACAGGTATTTGTATATGTACATCCATAGCAACATTATTCACAATAGACAAAAGGTGAAAACAATCCAAATGTCCACTGACAGGTGAATGGATAAACAAAATGTGGTATATATATATATGCAATGGAATATTATTCAACCTTAAAAAAGGAATGAAATTCAGACACAAGCCATAACACAGATGAAATCTGAAGACATTATGTACCGGAAATAAACCAGTCGCAAGAAGACAAACACTGTATGATTCCACTTACATGAAGCAACTAGAGTGTCAAATTCATAGAGACCGAAAATAGAAAAGAGATGACCAGGTGCTGGCACAGGGGCAGGGAGGGAATGGGGTGGTGTCATTTAACAGGTGCAGAATTTCAGTTTAGGAAGATGAAAAAATTTCTAGAGATGGACAGTGGTGATGGTTGTACCACAAATGTGAATGTACTTCATGCCACTGATCTGTGCCCTTAAAATGATTGAAACAGCAAATTTGTTATGTATATGTTACCACAACTCCATTTGGATTAGGGTACCTGGGTAGTCGATTAAAGAAATCACCTGCCTGTGTGAGTCCGAGGCTCCTCGAATGGGCTCTCATGCCTGCCTTGCTATAGCAGTGGCCAAACTGCCATCAAATTGCGCTGCAGCACTGCTTCTGTGTTTTTGCTGCCTGGCACCCATTGCCTCTCCTTCTGGTAGTTCTGTCTCCATTGCTGGGAACGAGCCTCTCTATCGGAGTCTGGTGGTTCTTGGGGAGTTGGCTGTCCTCTGTACTCCTGAGATGGAAGGTGTTTATATGGCCTCAGCCAATGTATGGCGTTCCCCCAGGTCTGCCTCAGGGACAGGCCAGTGATCCAGTCAGAGCCAGTGAGAGGTAATAAGATTTTCTCTGTCAATTGGGGGAAAGAAATTCTCTTATTTCTTCCTGAATTTGATGATGACAATAATGACAACAATAATAATGAAATACTGAACACTGAGCGCTTATTCTACTCCAAGGAGAGTTCTGAACACTGAATTGATTTCCTTCACTCCTCACAATACTATATTGAGTAGGTATGACTATTATTCCCTTTTTACAAATGGTGGAACTGAGGCATACAGTGTTTTTATTAACTTGTTAAAGGCGTCACAGCCAGTATGTGGTGAGGCCAGGTGTCAATGAGCTTTCACACCAAACCACTGCACTTACTGCCTTGAGAAGATATAAGGACTGGAATTGCCGATGCCTCCTGCTGTGAAGCCCCAGACCAAAGGCAACACGATGGAAGTCCTAGAGATGAAACCAGAGCATTTAAGCCCTGGGACTAGTTCTGCCCAAATCTAGCCCTAACTTTGCACTTTTTAGCTTGTGTGAGCCAAAATATTCCCGTTTTTCTTAAAGACTTTGGGTCTGGTGCCTGCCACTTGTAATCTGAGAGTCCTAAATGACTTAAAACTGTTTATTTGCTGGTCTTTCCCATTAGGCTGTGATCTCGAGAGTAGAAAGATGGTATTTTATCCATCTATAAATCCAGAGTCTAGCATAATCTGTACAACTGACAGTCAATAACTGTTTGCTATTCCTTATTACATAAACATAAATGTATTAATTCCTGATTACATAAACATTTATTATGGGTCTTCTGTGTGTCAGAAATTGGGTTAGGTGACGGAGATGGAAATAAGAAGAGTGAATGAGAGCTGTTATCCTGGAGTGTATGGAAGAATAGCAACTACAAAGGTTAGTATGATAGAGAACCCTAGGAAAAGATACACACATATACTAGAGTTCCCAGGAAGTTGCTGTCAACTTGACATTATGTTCCTGGCTGGTTTGCATTTTTTGGTTCCTGCACATGCCAGATAGTTTCAGGATTGTCTAAGGTTCCAAGAATGTCTGGAAAGAACCTGCCTCCCAAACCAATGTACATGGCATATTTATACCTGGCCCTGTCATATGAACTCTATGTTTTCAGCTGTGCTTCTCTGTGTTGCTTGTGCTTGAGTCTCAAAAGTATATTCTGCAAAATAAGTATGCCATACCTATATCTCAGAGTTATGGTGAAGATCAAAATGGGTCATAGAAATGAACGTCTATTTTATCCAGATGGCAGTTGCTTTCTTTCACCCGATCACAGCAAGTACTAACATACCCCACTCTAGCTGGCATCCCCATAAACCGTATCATTCGTCAGCTCTATTCCACTCATAGTGAACATCTGCTGTTTTTGTCTGTCCAGAATTTCTCTCTTCTTCTGGCAAAAAAGTACTCTACATTCCTTAGCAGATTTTTTTTCTCCATTAATCTATGTAGTTCTTGTGGAGCTGTTACTCTGAGCCTCTTGCCACAGGGTAGACACGCAATCCCAGCTAGGGCAATCAAAATATTTTACCCCCTGGTGAAGCTGCTAGCCTGCAGAAGGGCATATTACACAGGGCCCAAGCCGGGCCACTCAGCTGTTCCTCTGGATTTTACATATTGTTATGTGAGAATGAGAAGGTTTCCTTTGCCTTTAGGCTCACTAAACTGGGATAATATAGATCTGGACTTCTGTGGCCATTCCTCCCATTCCACTCTGCCCTGCACCCCAGACTATCATCTCTCTGCTGCATGAAATAAACTACGAAGATGGAAACTCATCTGGGCATGAATGTGAAGTTTGCTTAAACTTCTCATGGAAATAGTTCCATAAATCCCAAATTCTGATCTGTTCTTCCTCACAAAATCCAAAATGCCTTCAATTTCTCCATTTACAATATTTTACATTTCCGTGTTGATAATATTCATGAAGAGGAGAGATAAAGGATGAATCTCATGATAACTAGACTAGACCTCTGTCCCCTGCTCAGGGGTTTGGGGCAGCAAGTGGAAGAGAGCAGATTAC